>CAEFZX010005575.1:0-83499 GCA_903066825.1 Alfaro cultratus | reverse complement strand
CAGGACGTTTTTGACAGAGTGGGAGAATTTATATTTTTTTTGTTGAACGTAGTGGAAAGTATGAGTATGAGGAAGGGGTGGGTTGATGTTCATGTGTGCCCATACATATGATGTGGTTCTTTGCGGTAACTTGGTAAAAAATGTGGCTCTTGGTCTTTGTCTGGTTGGCCACCCCTGTTCTAAGCAATGGAAAAGTAATTGTTAGGAATGAACAAATATTAAAATTTGGGATCATATTGACATCCGAAACCAAAACTGCTGCTATGGCAAAATTTGTCAACATTTTATTTTAAAAAATATATTCGATTACTCAATTACTACAATAATCGTTTACAACAGCCCTTGTTGTCATTCACAATGTTTTCTGTTCACTTATTGGCCCGGTTGAAACTCTAGCAGAGAAATCCACTTCAATGGAAGAAAAACCAGACGGAAGAGAGATGAGAATCGAGCGGAAGAGTGTGAGAAGGCAAAAAATATAAATCCCAATGTGTAGACAAGAAATCCCTTTGAGAAAGTTTCTAGACCTGGCGAATGAGACTGTTGTCACAGTAACCAAGCCGCCCCGTTTATCCATCAGAAAGAGAGAGAGGGAGAGAGATGACGGTTGCGTCTGCAGACTGGAATTTATGGACCATCTCCACTGAAGAATTTCTACTGATGTCATTCCTGGTGTTCCCAGAGACTTCGCAAAGAGTTCCGCGGTCCTGCCGTCTCCGTTTGTAGTGTACACATGTGACTGCTCGGAGCATGTGCGGTGGCAGTCGGAGGCCGTGGGAAAGACGGCCACCTACGCCCACACACACACACACACACACACACACACACACACACACACACACATCCACAGACGTTTAGAGGCAGGATGGGGTCGTCTTTGCCTCAGGCAGAGGGGGGAACAGGGAAAATAAGCACTCGGTGAGGGGATCTTATTCTGGGTAGTCTTCGTGTTTTCCCTCTTCTGTCCTAGTTGAGGTTACTAAGTGAGCTCCCGCCATCTTCTCCGTGATCACGTCAAACATCTGTTTCAGCACTTCAACATGCTGAAACAGATTGAGAACGGCCTCAAAAGTATCCCTTCGACTTCAAGTAACCTCAACTACGTTTTTGAATATTTGTAAAGAAAAGAATGTTAATGAGATTCCTTGCTTGAATATTTTATGGAGTGCGAATAAAGACCAAGCCTCATCAGGGGCCCTGCCAGCTATCATTAGACTGCAGCAAGAGTGTTTATAGAAAAAGATGTTCAGATAAAATATGAGGAAAGTAGCTGCCTCATGCATTATTGAGTGGGACTCTGGATTAGTTTAGAGGCAAAACTTTAGGCTCAGCAGAAAGCAAAAGAATAAAGATGTTGGGGAGGAAAACGGGGATCCTAACCAGTTTCGTGTCGCCTTTTCGTTCTGCAGGAGCGGATCTTCCTGACGTTCTCCAACTACATCTTCACTGCGATCTTCGTGGCAGAGATGACTGTAAAGGTGAGACGTTCACTTACAGCTTTTCTTTCATCTAATTTAGAATTTTTTCTTTGCAGCCCAGAAGGGTCAAACTGACTGCTGGGTTTCTTCAATATGCTGTGAGGTTTTTTGCACTCTTTAGCAGAGCCATTTATTAGATTTCTTTATGGAACCGTTTTTTTATCTGAACTTTTTAAGCAATAATAAAAATTTTGAAAAAAAATATCCATCCATCCATTTTCTTTACACCCTTGTCCCTAGTGGGGTCGGGAGGAGTGCTGGTGCCTAAAATATATGTATATATACCAGCCTAAATATATTACTATTACTATTATATATTTATAAATATCTGCACTGGAGATGTGATCAGAGGTATCATACGTTTTGTGACTAACTGGATATAGACAGACTATGTGGAACAACAAACAGTACTGGGCCAAATGCAGAACCCTGAGGGACCCCTGAATTATCCCATATAATGAACAAAGAACAATGATGGAACAGTAGCTGAATTCTCCACCTATGGTAAGGCTTAACTTGATCCAGCATCACCCCTCCACCCACCAACAACACCAACACCACTAACAGCAATCTGTTACCATTGAGTCTGGTAGCCATGACTACCAGACTCAATGGTGGATCTTAAGGGCTGTATTTCAATGAACATGTCAAAAGATAAATACTAAATTTTTTTATGTGGTACTTATATATAATAAATATATCAAATATTTATTTATTTAAGTATTAGTTAAGTTGTTTTCATGGTGCGCTACAGCACAGAAAATATAGATAACATTAAAAAAAGATTTCTCTTAATTTCACTATGAAATGAATTTACATTTTAAAGGCTTATATCTACATTAAATAAATGTTTGACAGTTAAAAATTGACATTTACAGTGTTTTTATTTATTTGCGTTTTAATTTTTTTTCTGTATTTAACTGTTAAAGGACAATTTGATTCATAGGATTCGCATAAAAAAAAACTGTAACAGCAATTTGGTCTACATCATGTATGGAAAGCCAGACATGCCACAATTCAATAAAACAAAATGTGGGGGAAAACTTGTCAAACTAAAATATTTTCATTCTATACATATTTAATATAACTTTTTGACAGAACTAAGATGGATGTCTCATGTCAATGAAGTAAATGAAATGCAACATGAAACTATTGGATACATATCCAATTTAGTTCCACATATGAAAGTGGCAGAAATTTTATTTTTTGCAAGGGTGAAAATATCCGAATTGTACTGTTCAAATTGCCATGAAAAAATCATAAATGGGCAGCAAATTGTCCCCCCACCCCCAAAAAAACAGATGTTTGTTGCATTTCTCCGCTGTGTGAATGTAGTCCTTGCGAGGCAGAGCAGCAATTGAAATTATTCCACACTTAAAAATATTTCTGTAAATATCGCCATAAAAATTTACATTTTAAAACTCATTTCTACGTTTAATAAACTGATATTTTATTAATATAGATTTCAATTTATTTGCATTATTCATGTTTTTGCATCCCTGCACTTTTATTCCACAGGTGTGTGTGCTAGTGTCCTCTATTCTTTTAAACAGTGGGTTCTTTGCTGTGAAACACATTGCAGGTCTCATCTGGGGGGGGGGAGATCTTAAACACCTCAGATCACCTCACAGTTAAAAGATAGTATAAGATAGAAGACAGAGCAACCAGACTTGATAAATTCACTTCAGTGGCAAAGTTCCTTATAAAAATAAAATCTCCCTTATGGCTGCAGATGCTCTAAACCGCTGAAGCACAAAGGAAAATGGAGAGAACAGGAGTTCAAAAAGGAGACTAGAGAGAGAACAAACACGCGTTCACGCACGGGAGAAGGATCGTCTTGCCTGCATTAAAATGACTTTGCTTTGAATGGAGGTCCGTAGGGGCGTGGGCAACAGCGAGTGGAGGCAGAGGAGAGGAAAGTTCATGGGTGTCACTCATTCAAAGCCTCTGTCTCTATTTTTGGACCAGTTACTTAGGAATGTAGGGCCACCGTACACACACACACGCATGCAGTCATGTTTCTGTTATTTCAGATCATCTTGAATTGCAATGCATTTCCTGAATGCCTATTGTGTTTTTATTCAACTTAAATTCACCCTAAACTGAAAGAGCAGCTGAACTTAGACAAGTTTAAGTTGTGACCTTAAATATGGGCCCCAGACAAACCTATTTTATTTACTATAATTTTATTATTGTTATTAAAAAAATAAAATAAAAAATTCCCCAAATTCCAGTTTTCTGTTTTGGTTTGTCTGAATTCCTTTGTTTTCCTATATTTTTTTTTACCATATTTATGAGCCCAACAAGTTTGGAATTATGGTGTGAATAGGGTGAAGAAAAAAATCAACAAATCAATACTTTGAAGTCATTATTTCCTGTTTTGTATCACAAATGAAACAAACCGCTGTGGCTTAGCAGAACATTGGTTTTACAAGATGCTGAAAAGTGTTTTCCCCTAATTTTTAGGGAAACCAAACATGTGCAAAACATAAAAGAAAATATCCCTTTTAAATATGCTTCAACTCACCACAAAAATATTTATCTACTTCCATAACAATGAGAACCTTTGTTAATTTTTATTTCTTCCATCGTGGACTGATTTCTTGAGCGGAAATCGGTCCACATTATCCACAAAACAGAAATCATAGGGCCTTATTATAAATCTAATTTTTGCATAAATAATTTTTATTTGGTTCTCAATGAATATTTATAACTTTGTAATAGGTTGCTTGATTTTGATTGCTTTCTTATATGTGAATATCTGAAATAATTTGATAACTGGAAGAATTACAAAGATATTTATAACGTATAAATCCCTATAATTACATTGCCTGAGAAAAGTTTTTAAATTCCTTTGAGCTGTTCCAAAACTTCTCACATTACAGCCGCAAACGTGATTGTATTTGATGAATATTTTACGTGAAAGACCACATACCTGACCATAGCTGTAAAGTGGGAAGAAAGCAATATGTTTTTCTGTGTTTTTAACAAATAAAAATTATGAAAATAAAGAAAGCACCACAAAAGACTTGAAGCTGGGACTGCAGTAAGAGGATATTCTGCAAAGTAAATGAAATAAGTGTGAACACATTTTAGGTGCTGCATATCTAAAATCTCAATCAAACTATGGTGATCATGTTCTCAGGTTTGATTGCAGTAGATGTTTTGGAATGCATGAAGTAAAAAAAAAACAACAAATAGTCACGTTGGCATGTTTTAAAGTGAGAGAGAAAGTGCGGGGTGTACAAATTGCTTTTTGGACGGGTAGATATGTGGAGAATATAGTTTGAGAAATTAAGTTTGGAACGCTTTGAAGCTTTATAATATTGGCAGCCAAGAAGACAATCAGTCAGCAACGAGCATTGAGCTGGACAGTAATGAATAAATGAAAAGCTCGATAGAAAACCAATCTACTGCCACACAGATAAAAAGAAACAAACAAAAAACAAAACAATGCAGCGGATTAAATCATCCTGTACAGACACAGAAACGTTACCAACATTTTCAGACGAACAACCTCTGTTTTTTCTTCATGAGAATATAATTTCGCTCTACGTCGCCCTCTGCTGTTTCAGATTGTGGCCCTGGGCTTTTTCTTCGGGGACAAAGTCTACCTGAGGAGCAGCTGGAACATCCTGGACGGGATGTTGGTGATGATTTCTGTCGTCGACATCCTGGTGTCGCTCATCTCCAACACGGGAACCAAAATCTTGGGCATGCTCCGAGTGCTGCGGCTGCTGAGGACGCTCAGGCCGCTCCGGTAAGTGTCTCTCCCAGGGAAACTCACGAGGCAGACAGAAGCAGGTGAAACCATTAATAAGATAAAAGGAAATGCTTTCCTTGAGTGGTGTTGGGGCTGAAACCTCAAGGACAGACACAATCTTTTTTTAAAAGTTTCCCCTTTTCTCTTCCCTTCAGACACACTACTCATATTAGGTCTTCTTTATTTTCATTTCAGAAAGTAGGAAATATGTTTAAAAAGTTTGAAAGAAAAAACAGGAGAATAACAAGGTTCTGTCTGACTAATTCATGACAACTACAAATGGCTTGTGGTAAAAACTCTTAAAACTTCTAGCCGCAGTCAGGCGGACATCAACTCTGCTCCAGTTCTGACCAGCATTGTTACTCTAATCTGCACTGGTGTGGCTTTAGAAAGTTCCCCTTAGAAAGTGTGCTACAGGACAGGCCAAGTTTACTCGGACAACAGCCTCCATCTCAATGCTCAAACTACAGAAGTCCACAACACAACAAGACTTACGTTGCTAATAAAAAGTTATTCAAAGAAGGGCTGCTTGATGTAGCTGTAGAGCTGGTGCCGCAATATTGGGACGCTATGGTGTTTGTCATTAGCCGCATTTCCGTTGACCATAATATAACTCAAAATAGAATCACAAAAATAAATGTAATTAATTGAAACATTTCAATAAAAAATAAATAAATTTGCGCTAGAATGAGATGGGGTTTTTTCAGCCGTATCAAGAATTAGTGCATTTTGCAGAACTGCAATGGAAACACTTTTTTTTTTAAAAAGTGGCCTTTATTTGAGAGCGGTCAGACAGGAAAGTCAGTAATGAGAGAGAGGGAAAGGTCATTAGGCCGGGAATTGAACCTGCAACATCTGTGTCGAGGATTAAGGCTTTCAACCCACACCAATGGTGTTTTTATTGGTGTGCCACCACAGCACACCAATAAAAACACCTTGTATCGCATCACACTAGCCACACCAGTTTGCAAAGAGTTTATTTGAGGTCTAAAGGATTGCAGAGTTCATCAAATGTTTTTGTTCTTTTGAAAGCGTTGAATCCGTAACTCTTCTGTAAAATCACAGGCTACAATTTTCCAATAACACCGCATATATATTTAGCCGTGGTTTCATCACTTCTGTTGTCTGGATGCTTATTCTGCTTCAGTTATTTATTACTTTTGGTGGAATGAAATCCATCAGCTTTGGGGTTGTTCCCCAGATTCCCTTATCCCGGGGGACAACAGAGGCCTGTAAGTGGCCACTTATTAATTTGACATAATTCTCCTTAAAAAGACAGGATCCATCTGCTGCATACAACCAAAGCAAGTCAGACACTGTGATGTAAATAGCATTTTTTTTCATCCATGTATGGTTCTCTTTAAGTCTGGCGTAGCTACAAAGGCTTTTTTTATTACTAAAAAGGGCTTTTAAAATGTTACCTCACCAAAAATATATTCTGAAATATATTTGTTACATAATACGTATTAACGAACATTTGCTTTTAAGTATTTTGTGGATAACAATAAATCGAGGGTATAAAGATCTTCAAGGTTTTTAACTGTAAATCCTTAAATATGCGTCCAAGTTGTTGAGCTTCATGCTTGATTTAGACGAAGTGTGTGTATTTGGGTAAGGATATGTTTGCATATGTGTGTTTGGAGGCATTTATTTTAGCATCATACCCAAGTTATTGTAACCACATATTTGGACAGTCGTGTTTATTTGAGCGGAAGCGCAGCGGAAATCTCTAATCTGGAGACGCTTCTTGTTCTGGTCTAAAAATACCCGTATACGTCGGGTTTTGAGCCGCGGTTTGCGTCCGCCTGTCTCCTTCTGTGCGTTCGGATTCTCTCGGCTTCACGCTCGATTTGATTTACATCCTCATGCTCAGCGTCTCATCTGCTGAAAGGGAGCTCTGCGTGTTTTTCCTCCGCCCCCCCCCCCTCCACCTCTTTTAAATATTTATCTCAGTTCTCTAGAGGAGCACAGAAATCAAATATTCATTCTCATCCCGCCAAATTTAGCCCACCAAAAATCCAGTGATCTCTCCTCTTCCCATCCTCTTGGTTTCTTGACGTTCACCTTTGACAGCAAAGTGAAGGCCTCTGCAGAGGCTGCTGCTGCTCTGCGCCGCCGTAAAGACGACAGAATGTTTTTGCTTTACTCCCAGTTTTGAATTTCATCTGAAAAGAAAGTTCTTTTTCTCTTTGAACGTGCTCTCAGATAAGAAAAATAAGTACTTTAAAAGGTACGATGCTTCGCAATTGATTTAAAATTAACATCCGACTCTAAATAACTTAAAAAGCAAATTAACATAATGCTGAATTTTAGCTTAGCACACCTGAAACATTAGCTCTAAACATTCCTGTGCTTCAGTTCATTTGATATTTATTTCCCGCTGAGGGATATTAACGTATCACAATATTGTAAATGATCCATGCCTTTATGTAATCTCTGCTGTAGTTGAACATAAAAAAAAATTAATTAGATGATTACCTCAAATACATTACATCCAGTGCTACATGTATTTATGAAGTCATCAAATTGTAAATATATATATGAAAACTAATAGTAATGTCAATCCTGAGCCTTATTTGTTTACCATCTCAATGATTTATGGAAAGCAAATAAAAAGAGTCCAGTGTAAAAACCAATGAATAGGCATTTACTGGTGACACAGTCCAACTAACAACATGCAGTTATTACTTGATTTACAGACTCAAAATCAAAAGAACTAATTTTCTAAGTTTGAAAAAGATCCACCAACCAATCTGTCATTTGTTAGCACTGGGATGATCAGATATTTGCTGGTTAGCTGCTTTAAATGTCCTGACAATTTCTTCTTCATGTTGGTGTGTACTCTAAAATGCCACACTCATTTTAGAGTGTGGCATCAGTGACCATGTTCTCTGTACAACAAAATATCTTAATTTCATGAAAAGCAGAATAAGTTAGCCTCAAGTAAGTTAATCACAAATGTCACATTTTCTTGTGACAGGGCTTTTTAATCTTGTATATTCTTGTATGTAATTTTCTGTCAAGGAAATGTTTGAGCCACTTGTTCATTGTGGCGCTTGAGGCTACCTTTAACTAGCTGCTAATACATTCTTGTTAGCTAGCTTAGCATTTCTGCGTCTATCATGAGTAAGCACAAATTTATCTCCAGTTGCCCAGCAGTGTTGGTTTTTGCCACTGGTTCACTTCTTTTACCAACCAATACGAAGCTAGGAGCATTCTGTACAAAAAAAAAATTATTTTAAGCTAGGCACTACAGGGATTAAGAGCTAGAAATGCCACTATTTATGCTAGTTTGTAACACAGCAGAATCTCACAAACATCCGCTTTATTTATATTTTTTGGGGTCTTAGATTTAATTCAAGATATTAAAAATGCTGAAATGTTGATGTGTCCAGTGAAATCTTGTGAAGGCCTGGCTGTGTGTGTTCTGGTTTTACAAACTAAAACAAATCTGGTGAGAAGAAGCATCTTTAATTAGAAATAAGGTTTTCACGTCGCAGAATTTTCTGTTCTTTCAGAAAAGGAGCAATTTTTTGTCAGATGATCATTAAATTCCTGGTAATGATTGTGTAAGGAACATCATTTTCATTCTTATCTCCAACCTTCTAACTGTTGTGGGTCATTATGCTCTTATAAAATGAATCTAGAAACTTCTTGAAACCTCCTTTATGGCATAAAGTGATTAAAAAGAACACATAACATTCAACAAAAGTAGAATTCTATGTTTTTGTACAACAATACACTTAGTTTAATTAAAAAAGACTTTGAGGAGGTGAAATACTAAAGTAGCATTAATGATTAATTGATTTAATCAGATCTAAATGTAACAAGCCGGATACTCGCAGGAGGCACCTTACTTTAACTTCTGCTGACTCCTCACTCTGTTAATCTTGGCCTTGCTTTATTTAATCCCTAGATGGCAGCAAGGCTGACGCAGACTTACTGTCACCCCCGAGAAGGTTTTAAAGTCAGATTAAAGAATATAAAGCAATTACAGGAGGAAATTGGGCAAATTCAGAGCGTAAGGCAAATATTATCTGGTGCAAAGGAGAGTGTAATGTCTTCGGTGTGAGGGAAATGCAAAATGGCAGCAACGGGGAGAAAACGCTTGGAAGACGAGGCGAAGGCGAGGGATGGAGACGGTAAAATGCGTGTTGACGAAAGAAGTAAGGTAAAAACAAAAGAGCTGAGGCGGCTTTGATGCTCTTCGTCGGCTGAGGCGGCACAATCGTCAAGCAATAGAGTCTAATCGTTTTAAGGTGGTGATTGTTGTTTAATTCGCAATGCAGCAGCTCATAGGCAGAGACAACCACAAGTTGCTCTGGGCAAGCTGAGCAGCACAAAAATAATAAAACCCATTTAAAAGCATCAATGGCTTCAGTAACTTATTCATGGGCACCACCACTGCTAAAATCCTCCAATGTCTGCCCCACACTTACACACCCATCTACAAAATCAAGCTGATTTAGTGTCAATCAACTGTACAACACATATTTTAGCTGTACAAAGAAGCTTTCAGAGCTCTGGTGACCTCTGAAAGCTTCTTTTTTATATTAAAAATGATAGCAGCACAAACAAAAAATATTCCTGCACAAACTGCCAAAAATTTTGCACAGTTGATTAGCACATTTCATTTGCTTTTATAAATGTGGACCGGCTGTTTGACCTCTGGAAAGATTTCTTAATATCTTTAAAATGACAGCGGCACAAAGATACATTTTTGCTGCACAAACGTTGGACGCCAGTCTTATTTAATTTGACAATCTTCATTCAGGTTGTCTTTTGCTGCTGTAACCCATCTCCTTAGGATTCCAGGTGCATGTTCACAAATGGTGTTCTCTCATCTCCAACCATCCTATCTCTAATACCAGATGTAAATAATGTATATTTGCATCCAACCATAATCTTTTTGTGCTGTTGCACGGCTAAAAGCATCGCTTCATTAGCAACAGGACCAGATAAATCATTTCAGTTCAATGTTTAATAAAAATTATTTTTAAACCTTGATGTTATTCACTCATTTTGGAGCATTTCACTGTCTTCAGAGTCAATAAAGCAGGCACCAAGTGAAAAACTTTTCCCTCAGCTATTAAAACACATTAGGTAAGACGGAGATTAATCATCCACAATGCCTCAGCATTAATACCAGGATCAGCCTGTTCCTGCAGTTTGATTGTGTCTGCCTCGCTCTTCAAAGGGAGTTTGAATTGGATCTCGTTTGTTTGTGTTTTTGCCTCTGGCGATGCTGCGCTGCTGATGCTGATACGGGAATATGTATCAATCACACGTCGTCATTAATATGCTCCCAAGACGAAATCCCTGGCAGCTTGGAACTAACAAACACCTCTCTGTGTTTGCAAGCCAAGGATAAAGGCACATTTTGCATTTTGTGCAACATGTGGTAAGAAAATTCAGTGCGAACACCGAGTGCCGCACATGAAATGCAACAACAGATGATCAGTGCATCATTTCTCCATGAGTGTGTTGCCGTTCTCCCTCGGAGTCGAGATATTCGCGGCACCTTCAGCTGGAAAAGGAGGTCTTCCGGGGTATGAGAGGATCTGCACATGTGACAGGATGATGCATCAGCTTTGTTTAACAGAGCATGACCGAACACACACACACACACTTACAGAGTCGTTTATCATCCGGCCCGCAACTAGAGGTGAGGGTGTAGTCCCCGATTCCACTGTGTGTGACCTAACAGCACGTTTCCGACCTCCGGCCGCGTCACCCGCCGTGGTGGGTCCACTTATACCGCTTGACTCCAAGCTTCGGGCGTTGTTGTCGGTAGGTCGACCCTCGTCATTAGGTGTGTATGTTGATAAATCTTCGCTACCGGCAACCTCTCCCAGATTTCCACTTGAGCTCATTCGTCAGCTGATGATGTGATTTTCTCGAGCCCTCCGATGGGGAGGCTAATGTGCTAGCTGTCTCTTGTGTTGCCTTCCTTGACCCCTGATTTGCATCCAGTTGTAATTAATATGATTTTGTATAGCTTGGCTTATCGAACCTATTCGTGTTCCTGGGCGTTTTCACATTTTCCAGGTGTTCTGTGAAGGCGTCAGAGGTTTTATATAGCACTAGTGAACAAACGACATCGTGAAGACCAAGGAACACAGCAAACGGGTTAGGGAGGACGATCTGGAGAAATGCAAATTAGGGTTAGGTTATAAAACAGTGTGCTAGCTTTCAACATCTCACAGGACTATCCATTATAGTACTGTGGACTATCCATTATTTGACAATGGAACTGATGTGACCCAACCGCGTACCAAACTTAGGAGCTTCGGAGAATCTGTCGACGGGACACACATTAGCTGTTCTTCTGACTAGCCTTTCAAACTAGGTGGCAAAGAAGCTACTGATGAAGCAAAGTCATGAAAATAAGCTATTTACGTTTTGTGGAAGAAGGTGCTCTGCTCAAATGAGAGCAACGATAAACTTGTTTGTCTCAAAGGGTTAGGGTTAGGGTACATTGAGAGGGAAACCAGCAAGGCACATTATTGGCTATGTTCAAACAGCAGGTCTTCCTTATTTTCCACTATTTGGGGTAACAGCCAATCAGTTCCTGGGACAATAAATAGCGCTCCTGGATTGGCTGCTGTGCAGACCCCAGGCGTTGGCATGTCAAATGGCACTGAGCCTTGGTGTTTCAGCTTCCTGAGGCTGAAACATATTTAAGATATGTTCTGGGAAAATATTTCTAAATTGGCATATTTTCTGCAAACAATATCAAGTTACTTTCCACAGAAGAATCTGCCAATAGGCGAATCCACAAATACTGAATTGAAAATAGGCGGGGTTCCATAATATGAGCTGCAGAAGGCTTAAGACTGGGACTGAAATTCATTTTCCAGCAGGATACCAACCATATTCATACCGCTGGACTGGCTTAGATCAAATCACATTAATGTTTTGAAATAGTCCTAAATCCAATTGAAAACATGTGGCAAGATTTGAATACTGCCTCAATCATCCAATACTGAATAGACTGGATGGAACGCAGTCACATTCCATCCAATCTAAGCTTGGGCGACTTTGTAAAGATGATCAGGCAAAACTTCCAGCCTCTGGACGTGTAAAGTCGGAGCGGAGTTTCAGCCGTAATGGCAACCGAGATGCGTTTGATCTAAGCGTCGCTGATGGCTGCTGGACAAAAAGCCCCCAGATTTCTATTTGTAGAAAGAAAGCAAAACCCAGAAACCCAGTTTGGAATTTTTAAAACACAATAATAAAAAGCTGAACCTCCTCCTCTCCTTGTTTTCATCTTTTTTTCTGCATCCCAGCTTCACTCAATCACCGTTCGCATTGTTTGAACACCGCTGCCTCCTGTTTCCCTACTTGTTGTCCCCCCCCTCCCCAAACGCCTTTCCTCCTTTTTCTTTCCTGAATAATTTCCCGGCGGCGCAGATGGAGGCGGGTGTGCAGGTGTCGAGCATCGCCGCGCGCTCCTCTCTGCCTCCTCTGTGCCGCACACAAAACAGGGACATGCTGTGAAATTATGCAGATATTTACTGTAGATTGGAAGCAAAGAACTTTTCTTTTTTTTTTCTCCCCCCTCCAAGCGGCTTCACGCATCTCTAGCTCATCCTTTTCATGTCCCATACAAAGGCGAATCCTTTGGCCATTTGTGTACAGCCTGTACAGCCTGTACTGTATTGTCAGAGAATACTGATGGGGAGTAAGTGCTTCATCCTTCCATCATTTTTCCTCCTTAACTGTTTTCAGACTGAAGCTGGAGAGTGGAGCATGACGCAAGAAGGTAGAAAGACGAATGCAGAGTTTTATGTCCTCATGCAATAATTATTAATTGCACACACACATATGCTCTGAAACACTGGATATTCATGGAGACCTTTGTACAATACCTCCTGAAAAATAAGACGTACAGTTCTTGAGCACTGCTGCCCCCTACAAATCAGAGGTGGCATCGCAACCGCACCCTGGAATTGTTTTATTTCTTTTTTTAAAAATGGAACACCGAGGATCAGCTCATCTCTGTGTTTTTGAAGCAGGCGTATTGATCAGCGCGGCCGCTGTCAGACAACGCTCCTTATTATCTCTCGTCTCTTCCGATCAGGCTGTTCAGTCAGACTTCCCTCAACCGTCTGCGCTCGCGAAAGGGAGAGAGAGAGAGTGAGAAACGAAGGCTGAGCAGATCACTGTGCTAATGACTTCTCTCACTGTGCAGCGTTGTATTGCTTCGGTCTCACCTGCTTGTGAGTCACGTTCTCCGTCATTCCGCTGTTTTCCTCCAACTTCTGCGGGAGAGCGTTGGACGTTTTGTTAGCACCTGAAGTGATTTTCTTTACATACTCAAAGTAGTTGGGAAGTGAAAGGAAAACAAAAAAAAAAGATTTTCAAATAGTTTTGTAAAAAGATGTCTGAAAAGTGTGGTGTGTATGTAGTTTAGTTTGTTAGTTTATTTAAACTAATAAACAATGTGCAAAAAACATTAATAAAAGATGATTTGCACCAAATTTAGCTTAAGCTAGTTCCCATCTGTCATCCTTGAGCAGGTGAGTTAATAAAACAGTCTAATAGCATTGAAAGTTCCCATATACAGCCACTCTACAGTCACAAATTTGCTATATATACAGTACTAAATGCTAAACTCTTGCTCCATCATCACTAATGCCACGCTAATGCTAAACTGCTAAAGCGCTACGTTCAACCATGTTGATACGATGCGTTAAAGCAAAGTGCAGTTTGCCGCACGGCATCGCGGGTGGAGAACCTGAGGGGAGGAAACGTTGGTGGTAAAGTAACAACATGGGGCAAAGTATATGCAGCACTGTATATACTGTATGTGCTTCTGGGTTTCAGATTAGCTGGGAAGCTCATCTGGAGCTCAGCTGCAGCACCGGGAGCCTTGCTGGCATTAATTGCACATTCTCATCAGTACATTGGCTTAATTAGATGTGTCTGTTTCCTCTTTAGAAACCGAAAAGACGGCAAGAACGACGAGAGCAGAAAGAAAGAGAAAATCAAAAGAAGTTCTTTGCGAAGCACTGCATTTAAAGAAATAATAAAAAAAAACAATTTGTGTATCTTAGCCTCTTGCAGTGCTCAGAGTATATGGAGGTGGAGAGAGAGAGAAAGAGAGAGAGAGAGCGCTCCAGGCATCCCTTCTCCATCTGGTCTCATCTGTACAATAGTGACCTAACCGCTTGCTGCACAAACACAGAGGCCCATGCGGATCACTAACACCCTGTCCTATGCCGTGTTCCAGCGTGATCAGCAGAGCTCCGGGGCTGAAGCTGGTGGTGGAGACACTGATGTCGTCACTCAAGCCTATCGGGAACATCGTCGTCATCTGCTGTGCCTTCTTCATTATCTTTGGCATCCTTGGAGTCCAGGTGAGAGGAAAGGGCGCTACAACAAGTGTCAGTGCTCACGGTTAGCAACGTTACATCATATAGGATCAGAAAACTTGCTAAGCCTGGTGGTTGGGTGCTAGGGCAGTCATTCATCCAGCGGCACGTCGTCTTTTTGAGTTAAAAAAATATATGAAGTTGACAGGAAATTTGAAAATATCACATGATAATTATGTGTTATTGAAGTATCTCAACACCAACTATAAAGTCTTAAAAATGCAAACATTTAAGAAAAAAACTTAAATAAGGCAATGCCTTATGGCCTTATTGTAATTAATACCCACCAGGCTTATAATACACTGGAGGAATCCCTACAGGATAACAGGAGAGTCCTTTTCTTCTTGCAAATGCAACAAATTCTAGTTTCTACATATGTTCTCTTCAATGTATCTTATTCATGGGCATTGCCTATTAGATTTGAGCAAAGAGTGCAAAGCCAAGTATCTCCAGGTACCAATAGAGACCGTGCCTTTGGAGCAGTTTGAGCTTCTATTTATCCTTCATCAGTGTGCTAATGACCATAAACCATCTGTCCAAGTAAAGTCATGAAACATTACTGGCTGTGAGGATACCTTGAGGAATACTGAATCCTCTCCTCATTTCTGAGGCCTTTCTAGTCAAAAATGTGCATTTAAATATTTCTATGAAGCAGCGGTTGATTAATTTTGCATAAGCTTTCCTACATACCACCTGTTTTAGACCCTAAAACCAAAAGCCAACTTCAAGGTTACAGTGCCTCGACCTCAGTCACCTGAACAGCTTTGCTGGGCCATGCTCTGCCCAGAGATCCCATTAATACTTTCAGTATTGATTTCACAGTCTGAGACAAATCAAGTGTGCATTTTCTCAGTGAAAACAATCCTTCTCTGAATGGGCTTTCCTTCCGCTGAACGCTGGAACCAAACCCAACAGTTGTGAAGTGGCTTTATGGATGTTTTGTGTTTTTTCTCCGTAGCTTTTCAAGGGGAAGTTCTTTGTGTGTCAGGGGGAGGATGTGAGGAACATAACCAACAGGACAGACTGCGAGGGGGCCCACTACAAATGGGTCCGGCACAAGTACAACTTTGACAACTTGGGGCAGGTAGGAAACCCCATACCCATAACCTGTAATCCTTAAGCTTAAAACCAGGTCGATGCTGATACTGATAACTGACCACGCCTACCGCCAACTCTATTGTATAACAATGTTACTCTGCTTTCTTGTTTGAGGTCTCCCAGAAAGAAGCTTAGGTCAGCCAGTCTTATTGTTGTCTGCATTCAGTAGTTGATTGGTTCTGTGGCACAAGGTCTTCTAACTGACCTAGTTTCAGTAGGAAACCTAGAGGACCTTTGATGAACTGAAATTTCCATCAGGGAAAGAAGAAATTGAGTATTAGTATTGGGTTCTATTTCCAAACACTGAATAAACTTGATTGGTAGACTTGGTTTGAATGAGGGGCTTCTACTGTCAAAGACGACACTGTGAACTCCTACGTATTCTTAAGTATCACTCAAACGTGAGTACTTTAGGCCATTATTGAATAACAAAACACAAACCCATACCTCAGCCCAAATAAAATCCTTGGTTGAGACCTTCTTTCAGCATCATATACAATTGGCAATGCAGCCCAAAACCTCCTTCAAGCTATTACTGGCAGTACTGTCTGGGACATAGGTCGTCTACTCCAGGCTTCGAGGGTTGCTGGTGTCCTGCAGCTTTTAGATGTGTCTCTGCTTCAACACATCCGAGTCTAATAGCGAGTTCATTAGCAGGAGTCTGGAGAACTTGACAGAATACAGAGGAGGTTATTCAGCCAATCAATGTAGGTGTGTTAGTCTAGGGACACATCTAAATGTTGCAGGACAATGACTCCCAAGGTCTGATTTGAAGACCCCTGATCTAGGGTTGACTTTACTGACTTAGAGGTCTAATGATGGCATTGTAAACCTAAAAAAAAATAAAAAATACAAGATTGTGTACATTTAATACAAATTCCCTCTTTCGCTTTTCTATCAGGCATTGATGTCTCTTTTTGTACTGGCCTCAAAAGACGGATGGGTGGATATCATGTATGATGGCCTTGATGCTGTAGGAGTTGATCAACAGGTAAGTATCTTAAGATGTTGACAGAACTACTGCTTGTTGTTAGTTTGACTCTTTGCCAATGCCTACAACAATCTTGAACCTACAATTTTCATAACCATGAAAAGATCACCTTTTATTCATGTTCTTTAGCTATTGTGAAATTGTAACCTTTGTCTTTATTTCATAAGGCCTCTGGGAAACTACAATCATTCCCTTTTTCTTGTGTATTCCAGCCAATAATGAACTACAACCCGTGGATGCTGCTCTACTTCATCTCCTTCCTCCTGATCGTGGCCTTTTTTGTGCTCAACATGTTCGTGGGCGTGGTGGTGGAGAACTTCCACAAATGTCGGCGCCACCAGGAGGCTGAGGAGGCCAAACGCAGGGAGGAGAAGAGACTGAAACGAATGGAGAAAAAGAGACGGAGTAAGGAGAAGGAGCTGGCTGGTCGGTAGTCTTTCCACATCTTTCTGAGTCCTGCTTGAAATTGAGCTTGAGCCTTTTTTTTTTCTTTCCTTTTGCTTTTTAATGTGGTTTGGCCGAATCTAGAAGAACGCAATTAGTGAGCTAGCGGCAATCATAGTTGCTACTGTGCGGTAGAACCTTCCCTTTCTATTGACAATCCTCTTCCCCTTTTCCTTTAGATCCTCCCTCCCCCAGGATAGTTTGCAATGTAGTCTGGTGGTCATCTGCTCTGGCTCTGCAGACCTAACCACAGACTTTGGTTGCTCTTCTTCAATACTAGCATCAGGTTTGTCACGTTGGTTGTTGAGAAAAGCTCCCAAAGTTGGAGGGTCTACAGAGTTAGAGCAACTGACCGCTGGAGTTCCACCGTCATTCCTTTCCCACTGCCCTTACCTTGCCTGGTCTACCGTAGACGTCGTGCTTGGGATGGCCCTTTGAAGCATGCCCAGTGGGTGCTGAAATACAGGGCTTGCATGGTAGAAGATAAACAGAGCTAGAGGGAGGGGGACTTGTTGAATAATAAATCAGGTGAGCTCCCCCCCTCCCTTCCTCTCTTCTGCATGTGGTTTAGTACAGCCGCAGGGGGCAAGGGTCGAACCACAATCTGGACGCTACGCCTTAGCTGAGATGTGGGATCACTGCAGAGGAGATTTGTAGGGCTGAGAGCTCATTTCCCCTCCCCTGCGGCTGTATAGGAGTTCATAACAAACTGCCTGTTTTGATTTTTGCCCCTTCCACTGCTTCCTACACCTTCAAAAAAATGTGGTGCTAGCTGATGCTAGCCTTAGCCTTGTTTTGAATCAAGTGCCTGAACTCATGGGATTGTATTAGAGAAGCACCGATGAGAATTTTGCTGCCAACTTTCTATATTGTGTTTTTTGTAAAGTTTTGATTGGGAGGTAGGATTTTGACTTAGTTCCAAAGTAATTTAGTCAAAGTAATCAACACTATTTTCTGAGTAACATAACTTCACAACCCACCTATTCAGGGATTTAAATTTTCTGTAGAGCATATCTGACATATTTGAATGAAAAGCTGAAATTCCTACATTCAATGCTACTCGACATGCTATTGGCTGGTGTTTTGAAAGCGGTCAATCCAGGAGTACCATTTATTTTCCTTGGTGCTGATTGGCAATATCCTGAAGAACGAACATAAGGATCACTGTTAATATTAGCTCCTGCGGTTGTGCTAAAATGGTTTCCAATGTGCACAATAATTCATATTAAAGTATATTCGCTTTGTGAATGATCAAATTAGGGAGTTATAAGCATATTTAGTGGAGATCTTATATATTCATGGATTTTCGCTGTTTTAAAAAAACAGATATTGTGGATACAATGTCTATTCTTTTAAGTGTTTTAGGTACTTTTCTTTTTTTACCTTACTTTAAAACTCACTCAAAACAAAAATAGTTAATTTTAAGTTTTTCTTCACACTAGCATGACTGTCTAGTGCTAACCTAATAAGATGGTTTCACTGAATGGAAAAAGATCCGATTTTAGAGTTTGAGAAGTTGAGAGCTTACCAAGCTAACTATGACTGATTCCAATTTCTCTCGGTGCATCTCTGTATCCTACCTCATATTTTAAAGGCACTTTCTTTTTTTTATTACTTGGTACAAGGAGCAGTGGACACAAATAGTTACTTAGAGCTTACAGTTTATAGACCTCTCCTGTATGATAAGCTAAGTTCTTGAGAAATACAGATGGAAAATTAATCTTCCTTTTACAGGAGGTGTCTGACAAGAGTACCTGACCAATTGAGAAAACTCCGCTTCACACACAGAATACATACTCAAACGTTGTGTTGGAAGGACGGGCGTCTCTTATTTTTTCTTCTTTCACATCTACAGCTTGTTCCTTTTTGAATATCTTTGCCCGATTTTGAGACGAACGTTACGCCTCCCCTCATACAACCGTGCCGAAAGATGGTTTCTTAGCAGTGTATCAACACAGAAAGCCAAGGTTACCTGCAGATGTCGATGAGTTACAGGGATAACTCGACAAGACGTTGGGTATACAGTAGGTTGCTGAAAACGTAAACCTTGTGAAAGTTCTGGGAACAAATTGACAACCCCTGACAACATTGATCGGAAGAACTGGACTCAGAATCACTGGAAAGACCTAACACAGGCACATAAACCAGCTAAAATCTTTCATCGCTTCCTTCTAACCTTACTCCATCCCTCTTTCCCTCTTTCTCTCTCTTTAACTCTCTCTCTCTCTCGTTTCAAACACTCAGTCCATCCTTCCTTCCTTGCTTTCTTCAGCCTCTGACTAACACGGTCTCATTCCTCTAGATTTATTGGTTCCGGGGGTGAGTTGGGCCCTCTCTGACGGCACACTGAAAGGTACAGAGTTTCCAGCATGTTGTATGTGTCCCCTTGAACACCCTACCCACCCTGCTGCCACCGACCACGACCACCCACCATGGTGGCTAGGGTTCTAATTTCAGTGATCATGGGAGGTAGGGCCCCATCCTGCGTCGCCGCCCCCCTGCCTCTCTCCCATCAGCCTTCAATCCGCTGGACATACTGTTACCTGTTTTCTCTGTCGTGGCTTTGTCTTTCACAGCTGCTCCACTCTCGCCTGCGATCCATCCACTGTCCACAGCACCGCAGCTTCTCCACCGTAACGAACGAATGAACGAAGACCTTAGCTAATTTGATCCAGCCTAAGATGGACTGGGGTGAGACAGGGAGAGTTTGGTAATGGGAAACAACTAGAGGAACTTTGACTTTAAGAATTGATTGACCTCTTATATTTTAAATATGAACAGTGGTTTGAGAGATCTTCTTTTAGAAGATGCGTAGAAACAGTAACATTGATTTTGTACCTCACGGGAACTGGTACACTCACAATTTGTAGTCAGGAAACATGGCCATGTTTGTTCTAAAGTAAGTTCTTTGCTTTTGATGGCATTGTCAGTCATTGAGGGTTCTGGTGTATAGCTCCCTTATTTGAGCACCAACTGTCCCAGCATCAAAGCAAATGTCTTATCAAATGTGCGCAACTTCAGAAATTGATATGTTACATTTCTGTGGCCAGTTGTGTTTCACCAATATCCGTTTTCCTTCTGAGATGAACTGATTTTTAGAACAATGTTACTTCCGAATTAAATGCGTTGCAGTTGCATGAATGATTGGGATTTGCGTATTGTTTTACAACGATTGTCATCACTTGTAACCCAGCAACTACTTTTCAGAATTTCACACAACCTGTAATGTGACATATTCATTATTAGAGGCTTGTACAGGAATATAACAAACATTGACATCTCAAACATTTTGAAGTAAAAAAACAACTTTTTACTGTAATTTTCATTGTTTTATATGCACAGCAGCCATGTTGGATTTTGAGATTGAGGAAAAAAGTTGACTTTTAAGCAGAAAATTGGATGCAAAGGGAACCATTAGTACTAGGATACTCACAGTAACTTGCATTAGTTTAACAGTGCGGTGAACTGGAGTTAAATGGCCAGTTTGACTAAAAAAGAATGACATAACTATTTGTATATTGGTGATTTATTATTTTTTTTACTTGAATGGCTGGATGTAATTGAACACAATTACTTTTTCATTCATAATTACCCACTACTCTGTAGTTCTTCTCTTTAGTTACATTTAGCTAAGCTCATCTAATCTTATCATAATTTAGCTTCTTTTAGCATGACTTTGTATATCTTTAGTTTATCTTAGATAAACTAACCTTTAAACAGTCTTAGCTCAGTTTATAAGGAAGATAATTAGCATATACTAGAACTCCCATCTTCATATCTTTCTAACAAGCAGCCAGTTGCTAGCTACTTATATGTTTGAGCTTAATTTAGCCTAAAATATTTCAGTCCAGTTTCCCTTTGGGCAAAATAATGTCTGAGTTTGGTTTATAAACTAAAATAATTACCTTAACTTGACTTATTTCGTCCTTTAGTTCTTAACGTTTTGCTTGTAAGCTACCAGATTCTCTCCTTAATCATTAATTTGCTTCTACAGTATCAATTACAGGAGGCAGACTAGTCGATTTTTCCTATTTGATGGTCTGTAGAAGAACACAAAACATTTCTAAATTAAATGCTTAAATCTTACGGACAATACGTTTTATGAAGTCTCTAACTCACCTGTCACATGCTAATTTAATTCAACAAAACATTGAAAAAGCTGTAAATTGTACATTAATAGCTGTGATGGTTTTATAAGTAACCTTGCAGCTGTTCAAGTAATTAAACCGGCTGCTCAGTAGCTACTGTATATACAGTATATGTAAATCAATTAATTATGATCACCTTGGGGTGGACAGCAAAGTTATTATCTGTGTTATGGTTCTCATTTTTGCCCATAAGCAGCGTTTTGCAACAGTCACTGGTTGGTCTTCCTCAGCACTACCAGAACACACACTTAGCAGCATCATCACAGCCCGTTTCTATAGCAATCCGCTCAATGTACTGCTATGATAGATGGAATCCGCAGACAAGTATCTCCAATAATAACAATCCTATCAATAGCTCAGCGTTATGAATGGTTTGCAGTAGCGTGCCGACGGCGTTGTGTCTATGAGAGCGCGAGTGTGTGTGTGTCCAAGCAGGCACACATTCTTGGAAAGGAAATTTGACCGCTAGTTCAAACGCCTGCATGTGTGTGTGTGTTTGTGTGCCTGTGTGAGCATGTCAGAGAGCAGATGGTTGCAGAACAGGTCGTAAAATATGCAGGAGCAGCCAGCCTCGTCCTCTGATCCTCGCTCCATCTCCGTCTAGATTTCTGTCTGAGAGGCAGACCGCCGCAGCCATCTGATTCCTAAACACAACATTTAGCCTCAGGGGAGAGCTGCTTTGGACACTTTTTTTTTTTTACCCACGTGTAATTATAAAAGTGACGACACAAGACGACACACCAAACACAGCACCCACGCAGCCTGTTACTTGCGAGGTTGTGTTTGGGGTCTGGACTCGAACACAACCCCGTTGTGTGCGAGCTATTACCCGCACTCCCAGAATAACGCTTCAGTGCGTGTGCGTGTGTGGGTGCACATGTGTCCTGGCTGTGAAGGCAGCATGTTTTTTGGGTCTGGACTCTTATCTTTAGTTTTCACTGTGCTTGGAGCAGCAGTTTGTGGAGCACAGAAGGGAGGAGAAGAACAAAAGGAATGAGGATGGTGTAGGAAGTGCATTTATTTGGATTCATCACAGAGGAACGAGGGATTACACAAACAGACATGGGAACTGTGACTAAAGAAGGCAGCAGTGACCCAAAGCAAACATTACCTAATCTCACTATAAGTCACACAGACTGTTAAGATGTCTAGAGCTAAAAGTGAAACTTAGCCGTCTGATTAGTTTGGCTAATGAATATTTGGTCACTTGGGGGCCACGCATAGAGCAGGAAAATTTTATCCCCAGATGATCTGTAAATACACTCAAGACAGTTCTCTTGTGGAAAAGTGACGTACCCGGTCTTGACACAGCAGAACACTGAGTTCCACACCACCGATCTCAGTATAGATGCACAATTCAAATGGGAAGTGCATCAAAAGTGAAACACACACCTCAAAGTTTTGACAGGACTTGATGTTTCACAAAATCCCCTTCATTTCCTCACATGTAGATATTTGTCTTTAAATACAGATTGTATTCTAAGATAGGAAACAGTGTGATAGCAACTTAAGTTCACCTCCATTTATCTTATCTTAGCTTGCGTTAGCTTTGTTCTAACTTATGTTTCGTCATTTTCCTAAAATAATGGCCTACGTCATAATTTACCAAAATTGATTTTGGAAATGAAAAAGAGAAACATCACCAGCTCTTTCTTTCCTAAAGATGTTTCAGGGGGGAAAAAAAGAAAACACTTTTAGCAAAAAATGACTGTCCATTATTTTTGGGCCATTAATTTTAAGCTGACAATTTGCTAATCTTAACTAGTTTAGTTTTATTTAGCATATTTTATCTTATCTTACTTTTGATCCATTTGTCTTTGCTTATCTCGTTGCTAATTCTTTCACTTTTTTTACATTTAGACTTTCTCATAATCTTTTAAAGTGCAACTGAGTAATATTTCCTAAGAGCTGCTAAAGCATTCGGTGTCTAGAACTTGACAATTTACAATTAGGCAGTTCAAACTGCTTTACTTGATGAAAACAAAACACAATGACCAAGCAGAAAAGAAACGCTTTACAGCACCGAAATAAAGAGAATAAAAGGTTGCCGTTCCGACTAGGATTAATCTCCACTTATTATTAATCAAAGTGGATTAATAATAATCCACTTGATGCGCACTATAATGCGCATCATTGGATTGCTGCACCTCTGCAACAAGTTGGTCAATTGTTGGTTCCCCCTAGCACCACTAAAACACACACTCTGCAGTCCAAAATGTAAGCTTCAGTATATGCGAAACGGCTCGACAGTCCATTAACTGCTTCACTTAGTCTATTAGCCTGCACACATAAGGATAAATGCAAGAGAGCCGATGCTAATCCCTCTCTGTAACTGGGTCAGAGCTAACAGAGATGAATCTATCGGAAGTTTCTCATTGCCCCTCTTTCTTTCTTCTATTCCTCTGTCGCCACACTGTAATTAATAACAGATGTTCTTTGGGGAGATGAATAAATGAGGAGGGTGAGTGGGTGCTGGTTCAGAGGCAAGAAAACCTCAGATCAGCGTGGAGCACGGAGGGAGACGGTGACATACCTCGGCATGTCGCCTCTGAAATTAGCAGCTCAGGATTGTAAACAGTGGATGGCACAAGGTGAAGGCAGGAGCACTAAGTGGAGAGTTAAATGTGACAAAACAAAGTTAAAGCTATCAGCAATTAAACGCTGCGTAAGCGCAACTGTTTTAGGTTTGTGTTAGTTGAAGTAGGTCAAGTTCTCCTAAAACAGGCAAACTTCATCTTCAGTTGTTGTACTGCCATCATATCCCATCATGTGTATTTGTCAGTTGAACCTGATTTGCTTGTCAAACTGTCGTCGAACGAAACCATCAACTGATGGCGAAATCCAAAGTAGCATAATGGCAGATAAAAAAAACCTCAGCATTGTTCAAGGTTTTAAAGCAATTTATGCTTTACAGCTGAATTCTGGCTGAATTATTTAGCTTGACATGTGTGGTTGGAAGAGACATTGCACTGACAACATCTTGAATTAATGTTTCATGTTGAAACATGTCTTCATAAATATTTCAGTGGCTGTCTAAAGAAAACAACACCATAACAAAAGCAGCCTTATTGTGTAGGGTTGCTGTTATTGAACTGAATGCACTGGATTAAATTCACTACTGTCTCATGTTTTAGTTGTCATTTGAAGATTTGTGGAAAAACTGAGAGTGATAGAAATGTCTCCACTGATGTTATTTGTCGTCTTCAGTCTTTGTTCACCAAGTTGAACAGAAAAGATATTGTGAAAAAGGAAGTGGGACAAATACACAGCCCTGAGGTACGCCGGCAATAATTTAATGAAATGATGTTCTTCTTGGAATAGTGTCCCAAAAATACTTTTATTGTCACATTTCCAACGTAAAGGTTTTCTTTACTGCCTTTTTAAAATTCACAAATTCTACTCTTTAACTTTGACACAATTACATATTATACCAATCTTTTTTTACCGGCGTTAAATAGCTGAAAAGTGTTAATGAAAATGTTTTAGATATTACTTTTACTCCCCGTTTGGTTTCTTTTTTTGGGGGAGGTAGTGGGTTTGATCAAGTACATGTTCAGTGAGTTCTTCCAAAATTAGATTTAAATATAGAAATAAATTGGTGGCTTGATAAGTTAATTAATTTGCCCTTTCCTGCACCCAAAAATCATCTGATTGGATTATACTTTGCAACATAGATTAGTATTTATAATTTTAGTAGTTTAAGGAATATCACTATTATGAAATATTTGTATTTTATTTCCAGTCTTATTGTCTTATTCGTCATATTATTTACATTTTCCAATTTTTTTAATAATCTGCTCAACATTGAGACCCAAATATGTTTTTGGTCTCTATCTTTAACTCACTTTAGTTTTTAACCTTTTTGGAAACCATTTCTGTGATTCTGTGAAGCTTTTGTACGTCTTCTGGTGTGTTTGCTGCAGCAGGAGATCCTTTTGTTGGGATTTAAGGGGAGGTAGCTGTAATCCCAGATGAAATAATGCTAAGTAAGTCTTGTTTTGTGTTCACAGACTTAATTTAGTGTGTCAGAAAGTTGCATTAGGACATTCTCACGGTGCAACAACCTTTGCATAAAAGTACAGCAGTCTCATGTCATCAAAGTATTTACACAATTTAAAACAAAAATGTATAGCATGAGCTAATTTTTATTCGGACACAACAGTAAAGCTGATTTTTCAGTTAAAATTTATTTCACCATTCATTTATTTCAACATTCATTTATGGACCTGAGCAAAAAAATAATATTAAACACTTGATTAATTTGGTAGTCAAGTATCTTTTCAAAGAATCTCATTCCCTTTAGCTGTTCTGATCCTCAGAGCATTGAGCCTGAAACCTTATAGCTTTTGTTTAGAGAAAAGTGTAGCAGCCCTTGTTCATCCATCTGACCAGCAGTGTTCAGCACCAGGTAGGAGAAGGCTTTCTATGGCATTTCATAAAGGTTTTTAGTCGTTTTCAAACTGTGTACTTTTAAAAACCTTGGTATACCGGCAACCGTCCTACAGTATGTCTAGTAAGTCCTCTTGTAGAACTGTAATAGATTCTATATTTGTCTCTTTAGGTAATGTCTTCCTGGATTTAGAGTGATAAAGGTCAAACTGTGGGTAAAAATTGAAAAATCTAATAAAAATGAACTGAGGTAAAGTAAGAAAGTCACAGACGCTCTCATGCTGCGGTTTACCAGCTTCCCATCGGTCTGTATCTTGTTGCGCTGTTTTTCTCGTTACTCCGCCCTGCCATCCACTCTATCCAATCACTTGCTTTCACTCATTTCAATGAGTCCATCCAGCTCAAGTATGACTCAGAAAGGTGTGTCAGTCTGCCATGTGTGCGTGTGTGTGTGTGTGTGTGTTCATGTGCTTTGAGAAGTGCCGATGAGAGAGTGTATTTTCACACCCTGTCATTTTGAACGATGTCACGTTTTTCTTGTTTCTTTACCTCTTTTCTTCTGGACTCCACAATTTGCTCTGCTCTCTTGTCTTTTGTTTCCGACCCTTTCTCCTCTCTTGGATTTTTTTTTTAAGTGAGACAGCAGAGCAATCTGGAAAATCGGTTAAATAATTGTTTGGGTTGTGTTTTTTCTTTTTTTGTTCGTTTGTTTTTTTGTTTTTTGCTTCCAGTAACTGTTTTCGTTGACAGTTGTCTTTTTCTTTTAGACTCAGTGTTTGCTGGATTTCAGAATTGGACATCGTTTCCTTGATAATGAAGGTTAAAGCACATTCCCTGGCAGACACTGAGTTTTGAGATTTGATATTGAGCCATTCGCTACGAAGGACAGGAGCATAAAAGCAGCCGTCGCATTAAACCAAAAGGGTGCCTTGCAATTATGGGAAATCATTGTTGTTTAGCTCTGTTTTTGTTTGGGTATCTAAGCATTAAGATGCACTGGTGCTGCTTTTATCTCCGTTGCCCTTCTCAAATCTTTTCATCCATTTCATTTGTCATCCAAGCTCTAAATATTACGTTCCTGTCAATCCCTATCCCTCATTCATTTTCCGGATCCCCCATTAGTCCACACTTCCTAATTCATGAGAATGTGATCGGACAACCAGACCCAACCAACGCCTTCAACCACTTTTAGAGGCGCTCCATCTAAGCAGCAGCCATTTTACCCAATGAATCGACCAATTGAGATTCATTGTCAGATCCTCGTTTCGACCGAGTGGCCAAATCAACATCCTTTCCACTTCACAGCTTATTCTAGACACCTTTTGCACAGTCACAACAGTAGCTCTGGTTCCAGACCCATTTCCAACATACTCAATCCAAGCCAATGTTCTCTCACTCACACGATCACGGTACACTCATAGTGCTGTGGTGTGCTTACTCATCGGTCCAACAACCAATGAGGAGCCTTACTGTGTCTGTATTTCCCAAAAAAAAGAAAAATGACCGCCTCGGAAATGTATGCTATTATGTTTTTGAGAGTGGCCATGTGCAAAAGCAACCCGCACACCTAATCCTCGGCGCCTCACATTTTCCCCCGTGAAGGGAAGCATTGACAATAAAAGTGGGGAAATGTGTAGAGGAGTTGTGGCTGTTCGGGTTGTTTTTGGACAGGGAATGTTTCTCTGTTTCCTCTAACTGTTCTTCCTTTCTATTTGACAGACCTTTCAAAACATTACGAAAAAGGGGGTTTTAGATCTTGGTCGAAATTAGCAAATCTAAATTTGTAGATCGATGGAACAGGTCTGCTTGAAGTTCCAGTTGAACTACAGATGAGTCATGGTGAAATCTCATGACACAAGCTGGATGTTGTGACATGTCAATGGGACTGGCGTTACCTTTTCCAGTTTTCAGCATCCTGCACTGATGCTGAAAACTTCAGCATCAGTGCTGAAGTTTTTGTTGGCGGTGCTGTGAGTTGTTATAGGTACACAGTTTTATGAGTCTTCTCCTATCAATCAAGTGGAATTGATTCTTTTGCAGACAAAGGCATAGAAACAGCTCTGGTGTTGTAAATGTAGGGGAGTCAATAGGCTTGGTGTTGATGGACTTGATTTAGCAATGGCAATTGTCCTTTGCAGCCAGCCATTCCTAAGATGTAGCATGTTGGATACTTATAGGTTGAGCTCTGCATTAGGTTCACTGAATTCGATCTCCTACACTTGCATTGACACTATGTTGGGTTCCATTGAATTATACAATTTTCTTTTGGCAATTTCAAAAACGTTTTTGCGCTAGGATGAGATATTTTTTCGGCTGTATCAAAAACTGCAATAGAAACAGTTTTTCACATTGTACAAGTCATTTGATCAACAACCGGCTGTTATTACTGGCAGGACAAAAAGGACGACAAGAAGTGTTTGGAGGATGATGGCGCAGTATGTTTTTCAATGATTTATCGGGTGAACAAACGTAATAACGTGTGATTAGAAGCAAAGATTATCGATGTCACACAGAGTTCGCAGTTAAGCCTACATTAAACTGGAAGGGATGACCTAGTCACCGGAGACTTTTTGAAGAAGAACTAGTCTTTTGAACTAGGCTAGTTAAATGTCTAGTTAAAGTGTTTGTTACCAATCACAAACCTAAAAGCTGGCTTGGTGCAGACGCCACTAGAGTGACCATCTCTACCACTGGTTCAAATCAGTAGTTGAATTAATTTTTAGCCCCTGTATGTTTTTGCAGTACAGTTAACAAACACAGTTGGATCTAAAACTCCTTTCAATGGTTGTCCTGGATGGTCTGTCAAATATTCTTTGACTTTATGTCAAATTTAAAAGTGAAAATACAGGGAGCTGGTGCAACGATCGCAGAGAGGTTAACCCTGACCTCTTTGTACGTTTGCACTTGCTTCCCTTTGTTTCAGAAATTATATCCAACTTTTGAGAGAAGGCTCACCGGCCACATCAGTGAAGGAATTGAGAGTGTCGAAGGGGCAAAAGTGGGAGCAGGAAGTCTTATTGTATTAATCTTCCTATAAACCTTCTGAATGTAATTTAAAAAAAAGAAGCACAACCTTCTTTAGGGAGAGTGACTTTCTACTTGTGGAAGAGGAAAGACCAGTGAAAGTGAGAGCAGTAGAGGTTTGGTTCTGAAACCTTGACCTTGCCTCTCTTTCTTCACTCACTCTCAAGACTAGTTACGTTGCTGTTGAAAAAAACCAAAACTTTCTTCTCCCACAACCCCCTGTTTCTTGTCCGGTCTCGCCCTCTCTGCTCTGTTCATAATACAGGGTCAGGACTGAACAACTTCCCGTTTGCTTCATCACACATTTAGGATTGAAGACAACCACGACTCTGGCCTTCACAATCCCATAATAAACACTTTTCCCTGTCGTAGAGCCACATATTTGGGGCAGTTGCAGGGTAAAACATAACTCCGTCTTGTGCAGCAGAGTTAGATGCATGGGAAGCAAACCAGTTGCATCTGTCTCTGTCTGCCTTAGCTCGCCTCGCACCTGCAGACAGTAAGTAGAGCAGAGTAAGAGTAATGCCCGCAGTTCAGGAGATGATGAAGAATATTGTGAATACAAACTCCCAGGGAAAGAGCCACGCTGTTGCATCCAGCAACAGTTCCACCCACCTGCTCAGATTTAAAGCCGCTCCCGCAGACGTTTCCAAGACGCCCTAAATCTCCTCAGTCTGCCCAGCGGCCATGTTGTGTCACTTCTAAAATTATAGGCCTGTTTATAGAGAGCATCTGACAAGATGAGAAAGTGTTGGTGTCGCACTCAAATCAGGTTCGGAGGTGCTGAGGAGCATAGCACATGACAAAGTATGTCAGCAAGCTGAGGTGCCTTTTATTTTAGGAGTCTGAGCACACCGGAGGCCATATTGTTTTCCCTGATTCTGGCACGCACATCTCCGCAGGTGTTCAGCGATGGGCAAACTCCACAGCCGGCCGCCCGGCGGTTCACCCCACATGACTGGTATTCAGGTGGATCTCCCCTGTCGTCAATATCGATAATTACCAGCAAGGACAAAATTAGCTGTCAGCAGCCGTGACCCGAAAACCGGAATTTCAAATAATTAAGTTGACGGCACTCAGAGGAGGTAAAACTCCGGCCCTATAATGTCAACATCTCTCCATTATTTATTTCAAAAATATCCATGGAAATAAAACATCACACATTGATTCACTTAGTTACTCATATTCACATTCATGTTTTTTTTTTATTTTAATTTTTCCCTGAAATCTAATGTAATGTGTAAATGGTAACAATCTTTCAGTTGTTTTACTTTCTCCATGTCCATAGCAATCAAAATCTTTTCCCCTGAACATTTAGATTGAAAGCTTTCAAACTTTTACTACGGTATGATCATTCCTCTTTAAATTATTTAATTGACAAAAATATTTGGCCCCTAAAGACTCTTCTTGAACAAGTCTTAACACCTTTTAGGCAAAATTGAGTTCTAAATTATTCATACCCCTGTCAGATTTAAAATTGCGTTCACTCAGCCAAGAAGTCTGTCTCTGGCCTGAAAAGAGAACAAACAGTAAAGCAATGTAAAAGAAGTGCCAGACTTGAAAAAAATGTAGTGTAAGAAATTATTTAGAACCTTTCCTGTAATCAATAGTGGAGTCTTTATTGGCGTTATAGCAACCAAACTCCTGTCATTTTGACAATTTATCTTTGATTAGCTCAAAGTCTACAAAGTTGCAAGAGTTTCTTGAGCTTCTTACCATCATCCTAATCTTTAACTCTGCCCACAGATTCTCTATTACACTGAAGTCAAGACTCTGGTTAGGTCACTTAAAAATGCTAATATTACTTTCACTCAGAAAAGACATGTAGGTCAAATGAGAAAAAACAAACACAAACAAACTTTAACCCTAAATCTACATGGGTAAGCAAAATGTTGGGCAAAGCTGTATATTAGCTTGCTAACCTGCAAATACTTTAGTAGCCTACTGTAAATTTACTAAGTAAATTACTTAGTAGTAAGTATTTACTACTTACTACTAGCTTACTAGGCTATTTTAAGCTTATTGTTTTAGTTTTCTATCCTACTGTTAGCCTGTTTGCTTTCTATTAACAAGTATTAGTTTTGTAGCCTATTAATTTGTAGGTCTACTACAAACCTTTTAGCCCTTTAATCAGCTGTTTTGCTTGCCATACAATTTGTTTGGTTTCTAGTAGCTTGTTAGCTTACTGTTAACTCATTAAAATATTGTTAGACTCTTAGCTTACTTTTAGTCTCCAGCTCTATAGCTCCTTAGCCCAGTATTAATTGATCAAAATTCAAATTAGCTTGGTCATCTGCTATTATTTTGATAGTCTACTGGCTTGTTAGTCTGGAATTTGCTTTTTAAAATATTATTAGAATACCAGTTGCTTGTGGAGCCAACTTACTATTAGCTTGCTAGCATGCTATTCGATTACTAGTTTTTATTAGCTAATCGTTCAGGATCAAAATAGGTCTGTTATTGACACTTCATGACAAAAAAACTAATAGGTAAACATGAATGTAGTTAACTTAGTTTACATTACATTATTGTATTTTTCTCCTCAGTATGTTTTATTAGATTGGTACAACTTTTCAAAACAACAGAGTAAGAATCTTAATTTCTTTACTAAAGCACTTAGTAACAGGTAAAAAGAAAAACACCAACTATTCCCATGAGAAAATCTTCCCTGCCCCAGTTTTGTCCCAACTTAATAGGTGCAACTGTTTCTCACTAGAGAAAACTTCCTATTAAGAACATCAGATTTGGAGCGCAGGCTGAAAGGCAGTGTTGGTTCTTTCTAAAGATCCTGCTAAGTAAGCCTTTCTGTCTCATTACCTGATTTACAAGTGGAGTTCCTTAGACTGGACGGGGAACCCTCTAGGTGCGCACCATGAACCACACACACACCTACATTTTCATGGGAATCATCTCAGACCTAAACAGCTGCTGCCACAGTTGGCTGCTGGACAGACGGGCAGCACTCCAAAGATCCAAAGCACTTCTGTCTTTTAATCAACTGGTTCGATTGTGTTCCATTCCCGCACTGGTGTGATCTCTCCTTCACTGATGTTGGCAATAAGGTGATGGATGACATAAGCCTCCTCTTTCTTCCTCATCCTCGCTCTAAACCCATCTATCCTTCCAGTCTGGACTGAAGCAATAGAGGAGAGACGGAGTGATGGATGAGTTTGGGAAACTACCTTCCTGCTCTATTAAGTTCTCCACCTCAGAGAGGTGGATGAGATAAGGAAAGACAAATCATGAACGGTTCAAGAGGGGGGAAAAAAAGGGAGATCTCCTGAATAAAGTTTCACTGAGCAGTTCATCCGTCATCGCATTCAAAGAAAGTTTCACTGTTGCTCAAAGGAGAGCAGCGTTCACTTCATCCGTCATAACTGCACAGGGCTTAACAGGAAGTCTCCCTTTGTCTCTGTCCGTTATCTGGTCTGTCTTTCTGCTTTACAGTCTCTCACTTCTCCTCGCACACTGTTGTACTGTCAGTTCGAGTCAACCACTAAACTTTCACTAATCCCTCCCTTCTTTATTTGATTTTTTCCAAGATGATTCATTGGGCTTTTTTTCCCCTCAGCACTGCAGGCCTACTGTACGCTGTCCCTGCCTATTACCTTCTGTCTCACTTTTTGACCACCGCCTCCCCTTCCTCCTTTTCCCGCTACCCTCCTCCTCCTCCTGATTACCCCTTGCCTTACTCCCCCCACCCTACCCACCCACTTCCAACAGAAGCTCAGAGTAAGCCCTACTACTCCGATTACTCCCCCACTCGGCTGCTCATCCACAAGATGTGCACCAGCCACTACCTGGACCTCTTCATCACCATCGTCATAGGGCTCAACGTTATCACCATGTCCATGGAGCACTACGAGCAGCCACAGGTCAGGCAATTAACATCCCCTGTACATGTTGACACCGATGCTCAGTTAACTTTGCAGAAATCTTCAAACCTTGTCAGACTTGCCTTGAAACTCAAGATTTTATTTTAGAAGACCCAAAAAGTCTACCATGTTTTGGGCCTTTTTTACTCCTAAATGAAATTCTCTGCATCCAGTTGTCTTAGTAGCTAGAAACAGGGTAAATTAAAGGAAATCCAGCAAGACAACAATTTCATGCATACAATGGAAAGGCTTAGATAAAAGCAGGTCAATATGTTATAACAGCCTAGCAAAGTCCGGACGAAATTCCAATTGAGAATTTGTGGCAAAACTTGAAATTAGATTGAGGGGTATCAGATAAAAGAGACACAGTTTTCACATATGTTGAAAATAATCAAAACGTATTGTTGCAACGAAACGTTCGAAGATGACGATTGCTTTTGCAACTCACTTCGGCTGATATGCTTATCGGTTTCCATAGCGCTCCTAATCTATTATTGTTTTGGAATGTTTCCTTTTTGAGTTCAGTTTTCAAAAAGGATTTAATCGAGGGGGGGAAAAAAGGTAGGAGAGCGTTGTAATTTCCTGGAAAAAAAAACAAAAAAAACCTTTGGAGAACTATAAAAGTTTAGTCGAAACAATAAAGCGAGAATCAATAAAAATGGAGAAAAACAATAAAAACTGCAAAAATATGACTGACTTTATGATCCAGTGATCTTTTAACGGTGTGTGTTTTAAATATTCTCTTTAAATGCTAATGGCAGTAAAATATCAGGCATTGCTAACGCTACAAAGAAAGCAAAAAAGGAACATTACTTACAGAATTGCCAAAGGAAAGGCCACAATACCGTCTCAGAACTATAAAAGCAAGGTCAAAACATAAAGTTAAACCTTACTCCTTAACCAGTTAAAGACATAAAACAGTAAATAATATATTAAAGTTATCAACTTTGATCAAAAGGTTGAAACACAATTGTGTTTGAACATTTTTCTCTAAAACATAAAAATGCTTTAGAGAGGTTCAAGGAGGGGACGACAAATCTACTAAAACATTTATGTGAAGCCTTTCTGTAAAATGGTTGTACTCAATAATAAGCAGTAAATTTAAATTGATAGCAAAGTTAGAGTAGACGGTGAGATAAAGAGATGTTTTACAAACTGGGCCTTGCTGTTCGGGGATAATTTGCCACCCAGGAGGGTTTAGTCAAATCCCCGCTGACCAGCAGCGCTCTCTTCGTCTCTCTTCAAAAGGTCAGTTTTTACATGCAGATGGAAGTGGTAAATTCTCCCACAGGCAAAAAAATGGACACTTTGATTTTTATGCCCTTTTCAATGAAACTGAGAGAGGACAACTTGAGCGATCTAATAATGGTAAGGTCTATTGTAGAGAAAAGGGAGGAAGTCTTGTCCGGAAAGGAAAACATTAAAAAACATTTTAAAAAATGTTTTTTTTTAAACATTTCCACAATGTTTTTAGTACAGTATCATTGTGATTTTGTGAAACCCATTGCTCCATTTAACTAAAAATATAGTGTGAGGTCTCCTTCTGCTTTATATTAACTTTTTCTGATGTCCTTTATAGGAGCTTGACAACGCGTTGAAGATCTGCAACTACATCTTCACCCTCATCTTTGTTTTGGAATCTGTCTTCAAGCTGGTGGCCTTTGGATTTCGCCGCTTCTTCAAGGACAAGTCAGTATTCCAACCATGACCACGCTTCCTAAGTGATGTTATTTTCAACCATCGATATCTGATTTGACGTGTGCGTCTAATGAACTGCTTACTGGCGGTGCTGTTCTTTTAAGCGCTGACTCATGTGGAAAACTTGAACCCTTGTTCAGGGAGCTTAGGCGAACTCTTTATAAGCTACATCGGTAAATGTCTGTGTGAATACAAAAGGCCTTGTTAAACGGCCATAAAGCACAACCGCTTCAGATGATATCATAGTTTTAAAATTCCTGGCTTCCTTTTGAAAACCACACAGTAACGCACCAGAACAATCCCAACGGCACACACGCTCTCCAGCACACGGTAGAATAAATATCCACCCGAAACACACGCGCCCCTCGTTTGTTTGAACCAGAGCTACAGCCACCCAGGACTTCACGATGCCCACTGGCTTTGTCACAGTTAGAACCTTATCCTGTTTGACTTTGGCAGGAGTTTAGCTAAACATCTCAACACTACAATTCATTCTTATTCCTTAGGAAAATAAACCATAGCTGTAACTGAGAGTTGTACAATTTTAAACCCATTTTTCATGTTGATTCTATATTTTCCAGTGGTATTCTGATGGACTGAGTAGAAACACTGAAAATGCTACTCAACTACCTGCATCTTTATTATCTACACAGTAATGGGCTTTCAGTGTGTTTTTTGGACCTTTTGACCTGAAAGTGGATAATCAGTTTGTTACCGTGAACCTATATCTATTTCACAAGCAGTTTTAACATTTATTTTTATAGCATAAAGGATGTGGTCTCCAACTAAGCCAGACATGTTTTTTTAGACTAATTTAAAATATTTAATTAAAGATGTAATTTACAAAAATGGTACGCTTATGCAGCACTGACTTAATGGTATTGTTCAATCACAAATGTTCTGTCTGCCATGACAAAGACTTGCCTCTTTATTTGACAAAAATCAGCATGGGGCTTAAAGGTAACACTAACAATTGTTTGAGCAGACCAGGCAAAAACAGTAAGAAAAACCCATTTGCTACAGTAAGATGACCAGATTTTTACTCCCTTTTCCTGGAAGTCAATTTGAAGGTTGAGTTTCCAGTCTCAAATTCGTGACTCAATTCCAACTCTCGAGTTGCTGCTTCAATCCTGGAAGCGATGACTCAGAAAGAAGAAGTGTGCGGTAGTTCTCCTGTACCTCTTTGCAGGGAGTCATATTTGTCAAAGGCTTTGGCGAAAAGAAGTGATGCACAGCAAGTCGGCAATGGTGACTGATGAATGTGTGTGTGTGTGTGTAGGTGGAACCAGCTGGATCTCGCCATTGTTCTGCTGTCCATCATGGGCATCACTCTGGAGGAGATTGAGGTCAATGCTTCGCTGCCCATCAACCCAACCATTATCCGCATCATGAGAGTGCTGAGGATAGCAAGAGGTACGATCTCCCTCCCTCCCGGTTCTTTCCGTCTTCTTCCTTGATGCTCTGCCAGATACGTCCGTGCAGCTGCTTCTTACACGCCGCTTTGCCTTTTAAGGATCCTTGTAAAACAGATGCATCTCTGGGACTCCCCTATCTGTCATTTTCGCATGGCAGGTCCCAGCAGGGCTCGGGTTGAGGGCGAGCCGACCAGATGCCACAGGGAAACGCACTCGACAGACAAACAGAGCACCGGCAAGGTCTTAATTTGCAATGAGCGTGGTTATGGCAGAGAGAGAGAGATAAAGACCGGCATAGGGATGCATATAAGGAATGATGAATAACTTCTGACCTGGGGATCCATCACCGGGAGATGGGATGAAGCCATAAAGAGGAGCAGTTGCTGTCAGAGCGAAAAAGATTGAGATAAAGTTAATGACGAGGGAAAATGGATGGAGGGTAGGTAGAAGAAGACAAACAGGAAAGGTGATTTGGTAGAGGAGAAAACAAGCCAGGAAAATTTGATAGTACCAATTTACTTAGGTCCGATATGTGTTCGGTTAATGGATGTAAATGAGGGCTTGTTTGGAAAAAACAGGGGGAGGAGAAGCTGCAGGACAGAAATTAGTGAAACTCCTGCTTTAAAACTTTATAACAATCCATCTGTCTGCATTCGTTAAATACAGTGGAGTTAAGCGGAGGTAAGGGACCAACAACCGCCCGCAAATTGCTGGAATCCGGAAATACTTTCAGCTACCTCTGAAAATGATTAGAGCTGCCTTTTTTAATAGCTTAAACATCAAATGTACTTTCTATACCCGTAGCGGAAACTGTCTTAGCATGACTCCAGACGCAAACATCCACTGTCTTCCTTAATTGGCAAACAACCAATTGGTTGACCCTCCTGGATTGGTTGCTTTGCAAGTGCCGGCTAAAAGTGTGTCAAATAGCATTGCACCTAGGTATTTCAATTTCTTTCTAATATTTTAGATATACTGTATGAAAGTTAGTTACATTCCACAAATAAGCAGGCATCAACTCTGTAAACAAAACCAAAACCAGACTCCACCTTCATCTCTGCAGTCGTATAACTTTGACAGGTTTACAGGTTTTGGGTACAATTTAACTCCCTTCAGAATGTTTTTTTTGTTACAGTTTTCTCTTCTATACTGCTCTTGTCCCCCCAAAAAAGAGAGAACCCAATACAGAGCATAGCTAAATATATGAGATGAAAACTATAACACCTCTGAAATGAGTCAGAAAACAAACAGTAGATAAAGGTGGTTTCTGTTAAGAAACCATGTCTTAACAGTTACTGTGTCACAGTTTATTTTTCTACCCAAAATGCTGTCACACAAAACAGTTTAAAACTGATCAGGCTTCTTCAGTGCTTACATAACCTGAGCCGTCCTTAGTAATCGACTCCATCAAAACAGATTGAGGGGAAGCTAATGTATGGCTTCCTGTCTTGCTTCAAAATAAGAGACTACAGTGTTTGGAGCTTAAAACACCCACCGTTATCATAAAGTTATCATCGCAAAACATGTAAAAAATAGAAGCAGCACAAAATGTTTGGTCAAATTTTTCATGTAGAATTTCAATCTGTTGGATTGCTGAAACTTTTTTTTTTTTTTTACTCTTTGGTAATTTCTAGTATTTTTTATTTTCTCTGCAAGGGGCTGTTTTAAACAAAACATTAGACGCAGTTTTTGATATTAGTCTTGTATGTCTGTGGGTTTGATGTTAAAACGGGAAATGCACCAATTCCAAAGGGAAGAGCCAGTCTGGATAGCAAAGAAAGATTTTTAAAACAATTTCTTGACCTCTTCTTTACTAGTGCTCTGTCACAAGAACAGAATTGCTTCCTAATTTTTTATTGATTTGGCAGCTTCAAAAGAACCAGTTGCCCAAAACCTGGAGATGTGAAAATCAGAGGACAAAAAATAAATAAAAAAAGAAGTGCATGTCTAAAAACACAGAGAAGCAGTTTGCAAAAGTGATATTCTTACGAAAGAGGAGGGGGAAAAAAAGAAGAACCTCCGGAAAAGACCTCACACATGCATCATTTTTAAGTTGATTCAACTGTAATTCGCTAAAACCTCATTAGAAAAGGTCCCAAAGGGGGAAGGCTGCTTGTCCGGAAGCCATTCCGAAGAAAGGGACGCAGAAAGAAAAGGAGGAAGTGAGTCAAATTACACAGGAACTGCACCGAAGATAAGTCTTACAGAGTAATTATCGCTGATTAGGACGTTACGATGCAGGATGTGGTAATTAAAGCAACGTGTACGAAGTTGGTCAGACGAGACGTGGAACATGGAGCGTCTACGGCCATCTGTAAAATACACTGCAGCCTTTGTCGTGTTTTGGGGGGGGTGTTGCATTAAGTTGGGTCGAGAGGTTTTCCCAAACAGATAGAATTACAGATACTCAAAAGTCCTGCCAGAATTTAAACCACCGTACAAAACTGTTTCAAAAGCATCTGAGTGGCGACATGGGGAGGATCCAACAGGACGATGATTCCAAACAGACAATCAGACAAATGAAACCGTGTCTTGAAAAGGGAAAAAACAGCAATAATAAAAGCGGACCGGAGACCGCTCCAAAAGCAGGAAGCAGACTATAGTAGGGCATTCTGGGTAAATATGACCAAAACAAATTTGCTAGTCTAGGAGAAATGGCCTGTGTTCTTTGGCTAAAGACTAAAGAGAAATCCTCCAACCTCTAAAATCTGATATCAATGCATTTTTGTTTACATTTGTGAAGAAGAAAGTTCCACTCTTGTCTTCTTTTGAGGTTTTTGATTTTTCCTTCCGTGGTTCTTGGTGCAGCACCACCACAGTTTAGGAGAGGCATCAGGTTTTTCAATTCCATTGGTTTGCTTGACAGTACAGTAGGAAAACAAACCGCACCAGCTGAAAATGCAGCAAGTATTGCAACTTTGGTCCCCGACTGAACAGAGTCCATCAAACTGTCAGGAATGAAAACACCCTAAAGCAGTGACTTGTTCTCAAGAGTGAAGAGTCATGCCTTCCTCAGATGGAGGAGTGGAGGTTTTGCAGTTGCTAGGAGAATGGCACTTGCCATCAGGCTTTGTGTCAATAATCCCCAGAGGAGTACAGGGTGGGCTGATTTTCAGTGGCTGCACTTGACCTCTTGCTGGCACCCAAAGTAACTTATTGTACTTTAATATCCCAAGATGTTTTAGAAAACTTCATGTTCCCAACTTAGTGAGAAACAGTTTGGGAATGGACATGGACCCTTTACTGCTCTAACATGACTGCACACCAGAGCACAAAGAAAGGACAGTGAAGACAAGGATAAGCACGGTTTGCTTTGGAAAAACCAGACTGTCCTCAACCCAACAGACGCCTTTAGAGTCAATTAGTGAAGATTGCAAGCTAGAAGTTTCCGCCAACATCAGTGTTGAATGCACTTGCATAGACACAAAACACACAATGTAGCGGAAAGTTTTACCAAAAGAGACTAAGCTGTTGCAGCAACATATAAAACCGTTTGACTTAAGAATGGGACGTCAGTCAAGTTCATGTTTGTGTCATGGCAGAGAGTGAATACTGCTTAGAAAAATTCAGATGCTACTGCTGATTCAGTTGCGCAGTTTTTAATTATTACCGGGTTTCAACTTTGTAGAGGTTTTGATGCAACATCCCCAGTTATACAACACTGACATCTCTTTGTTCAGAATCACTTTTTTAAATTATTATTCTTACACTGTGTGTGTCTCCGCAGTGCTGAAGCTCCTGAAGATGGCGGTCGGAATGAGAGCTTTGCTGGACACAGTTATGCAAGCTCTGCCTCAGGTAATACGAGCAGCTCACTTAAACACCTCAAAGCCTTTGAATTCCCCATGCTGTCTTTTCTTTTTCATGGATACATTTTTTTTCAACCCAAACACATCCCACTGCTGTTGTCTGCATAATTACATCTCAGAAGCATTTTCATTCAGTCCATATTTTTATATTTCACAGCGTCATCTTTTCCCACCAGTCTATCCCCCCTTTGACTGTATGCAGCCTTATTTGCATCAGCGTTCCCCCTCGCTGCGGCTGGGGAAGGGAGTGCAGCGCGAGGTTTTGTTTGGAACACTGGTGGGTGGATTTGCCGGGTGAGAGAGTTGGTAAATTGAAGCAACTTTCTATAGTTTGGATCTGGGAAAAAAAAAAGAAAAGCAAAAAAAAAAAAACAAGGCGCCATGCTCCGCTCCCAGCGTTCTTTGATAGCACCTCTGTCGTTTTCATTCAGACAGAGACGTTGTCACAGCGAGTGTTGTTCCGGGCTACATTCTGCCTGAGCTTGTCAGAAGTGTTCAGAATTAATAAAGGCGATAACAGGAGGCGATGTGGGTGCGAGCAGGTTGCCGCTCGCTAATTTGCACTGACGGCGAATCCGAGAGCTCTTCATTACCCCCCAAAACCCACCTTCGCGACAAAACCGTAATCCGCTGTTGTATCTGTGTCGCTTTTGTTTGTTAAACGACGGCTTGGCTTCCTCTGCGTGAGGCCTTACATTAAAATGGACGTTTTGTCACCGTTTGTTTCCCCGTCAGACAACTGAAGCCTGAATAGCGGAGACACAGCTGCAGCCATCTTGCTTCAGAGGGATGAAAAGTGTTACATAATGTCAACTGGTACTCCCATACAGTGTCTTTTATGTTTGTATGTGATAGAGACACAAAAAATAATTGTCAACAGAAAAAATAGGAGACTGTCCACCTCAAAAGAATTTGCATTTTGCATTCATGTCCCTCAAAAATCTGACTAAGATTGTTTAAAGGGGAAGTTTTATGTAAATAGTAAGAGGGAAATCTCTTTTGAGCTTTACATCGTGTTATAGTGTTATTCCCTTAACTACACAAAACACCTGGTAGGACCTAGCCCCACCTTCAAGGACAAAGCTGCAGTTTTCAAGCTTCCACCTTCCAGCCAACACCTACCCTGCGACTCCCCCACTCAGCTCCTTCAGACTAGCCAGAAGCATTTAGCAAATGCCTGGTGGAACTGAGGATCTGCTGAGCTCATTATATGATGAGCTACTTCTCAGTGAAACACGTGTTAAAACATTGTTAAAGGTTTAATAGAGGAGCCATGTTGTGATGACTTTCTGAAGGCCGAGTTTCAGAAGGAGCAGGAACCTCTTAAAGAGACAGAGACCCAATTTCAAGGCGTCAGATTTCTTTTATGTCATGTTTGATATATATCTATCACTTTATATCAACTTAAGTTAACATAGTTGGTTGTGCTATAAAACTGCACTATGTGATTGGAAAGTACATATTATGACCCCTTTAATTAAAATATTGCATGCTTAGTCCAAGTAGCAGGTAGAAAAGAGGCATGTTTTTGTGTCAGATTTAGCAATATAAACACATTAGATTCAAATTGACACAAGTCTGAACTGTTCACTACTATAGGTTTTTATATAGACTAAGGTTACCTCATCCTGTCTGCATTTCTTTCATAAATGCATGGGAAGAACAGGCAAAACTCATACTGAAAGGCAAGCGATATTGTTAATAACTATTAGTTTTCTATCTCTTACTCCCATGGTCTTCAAACTGTGGTGCAAATACCTCGGGTGGTAACTTGGGCTACCTCCAGAGATATTTCAAATTGTTTACTTATAAGGTAAAAAAAAAATGAAGCTAATTCATGTTTGTAAGTTACTGTGGAGAAAAACTAATAAGTCCAAGGTGCCAAAAAGAGAAAATAGGCTACTGGTATTTTAAAAAAGCAACTCAACAGGGAGATGAAGGCAACTTATGTGAAGTTTCTCCAGTATTTTGCTGACAGTGATCCATAAACATGTGCAGGTGGCTACTAATGCTGTGGCCCATTTATCTCTAGAGTTGGAAATTGGACCTTGAAATGTCAGCTTTCCTTTATGTTGTGTCGAGTGACCAGGCAAACAGACAGATGCTATAAAAGTATGGCCGCCATATTGAATATTTAACGTATGGCTAGGATCTAGCTATCTGTCTAGCTACCTAGCTATCTTTCTGCCTAGCTAGTTTGGTAGCTATTAATCTAGCTAGCTAGTTAGCTAGTTATTTAAAAATCTTTCTAGCTATCTATCTAGCTATTTATCTAACAAATTTTTTAATTGCCTTGTCTTGCCACTCCTTTGTAAATTTTCTTTGGGCACCATTGCTATGACAGTAGGAAGTGTTAATTGTTCCCTTGACAACAGCACTGACGCGTTCCCACCTGTTTGTCCTCTAACACTCTGATCCCTCACTCTTTGTCTCTCTGCAGGTGGGGAATCTGGGCCTGCTCTTCATGCTCCTCTTCTTCATCTTTGCCGCGTTGGGAGTGGAGCTGTTTGGCGACTTGAGTAAGGACACGTCCACGGTTTCAAAGAGGTGGCTTAGATGGAAAGAGTTTCACTCTTGAATACTGCTCAGAGTGCACAGGCATGCTCTGAGTCTTCCCTTCGCCCCTCTCAGGGTTTAATCTACCTGATTTTAATTGCGTCCCGAAATCCTTTGTTGAAACACCATATTGATCTCGCTAATTGTGTCCCAGAGCTTTCAGATTAATAAAACAGCGTCATGGTAATTATTTCACTGCAAAGAAAAAGCCCTGAGTGCGGCTGTCTTGACGTTTCTCGCTTCCTCTTTGTCCACAGTCTGTGATGAGCTCCATCCATGTGAGGGTCTGGGCCGCTACGCCACTTTCAGGAACTTTGGGATGGCGTTCCTGCTGCTCTTTAGAGTTTCCACTGGCGACAACTGGAATGGCATCATGAAGGTGAAGCTCTTGTGTATTTCCACTTTGAACCAGCATGTTTAGAAAGGAGAAGTGCAGCGTCAGGAGGCTGCTGGTCACTGGGCTCAAGTCGGTTGTGACACGAGCAGAGTTGGTACATTAAAATGCTGTCCACATTTTTATGAATTCCTAATCACAGCATAACATAAACCTTACTTTTCTCCACCCCACTGACTGCTTCTGACTTACTCGTCTTTTATTGCCCTGTCGCAGGACACTCTGAGGGACTGCGCCCACGAAACGGGGACGTGCTACAACACCGTGGTCTCTCCCATTTACTTCGTCTCCTTCGTCCTGACCGCCCAGTTTGTCCTGGTCAATGTGGTCATAGCCGTCCTGATGAAGCACTTGGAGGAGAGCAACAAGGAAGCCAAAGAGGAGGCAGAGCTGGAGGCCGAGTTAAACCTGGAGCTGCAAATGGAAGGAGCAGACATGGCACCAAGATCGCCCCAGCTCAACCCCCTGGCCCTGGGCATGGATCGGTCGAGCTCAGGGGGTTCCCCCTGGAGGTCGGCCGGAGGGGGGGACATGGTGCAGGAGCGGGAAGGTCCTATGGACTCTCCCACTGCTGATATAACCAGAGACTCTGTAGACATCAGAGCAGAACCCCCCGCATACCCAGAGACCCAGCTGGAGGTAAATAGCTGTTTTTTGTTGTTTTTTCAGGATCTTTTGTGCTGTTTGTCACTGTCCCATCTTTTAAAGACTCATTTTCTTAACAAACATGGAAATGTTGTAACATCAAGGGGTAAAAAACTGATTTATGGCTAAAAGAATAACTTCATATTTTTGTGCCTAATAATAGAAACTGTGGATGATAGAAAACACCATGTGCTTCCAAGACCTTGCATGCACATGATTTTATAGCTGCTTTCAGTGCTCTTTTCTTTTCTTTTTTTTTCTCATGTTGCCATAATAAGATCGAGGTTCATTGGGTTTTTTTTGGGACATACAGCTGAGATTCGGTCAGACTGGACAACAAGTCATGAGAATACATATTTTGTTGTCCGATCTCCCTTTGATGCAAAGCATTCGTTGTTTTTTTAGTATTCTGCTTTTAACATATCCTGTGGCACTCAGAATTGTTGTCTGATTGCCAAGATGAGGCCCAACAGATTTATCTCACAACCCTTCGCTGTGATTCTCTACTTGATACAAATACAAATAAAACTTTACTCTAAATTGCTTTGGGTTTATCTCAAATATAATTGACACTGAGACAGAAAAGAAAGGAGAAAAGATGATTTAAAAGATTTAAAGGGAAAGAAGAAGATAAGAGTAGAGGAAAGAATACAAGTCAACATCCCAGAAGTCTGCAGAAAGAGAGAAATACAAAACCAGGAAACCATAGCAACAAACAACATGACAATACAACATCTCTGGAAAGCACACTGTACAAGTTAATAGAAGATGAGATTAGGGGTCAACATGTATATACATCAAGCCAGACGTAGTTTTATTCATCTGACCTACTCACCTGTAGAGCTTGTGAGGTACGCGATCTTGCAGTTTTGGTTTTGGTAACAGAACGCATTTCTCCGTTCCTCTGGAGTGTTTGTTGGTCTTCAGTCAGGGAGCCTCCATTAGGCCAGTGGTGACTGGAGGAGCTGCAGAAATTTAAACTGTCAACAAAGTCATTGTTGAAGTAAAGTCATGAGTGGTTTCATTCAGTTTGTCACAAGCCGATAGGAGACAGAGCAAAGATGTAGAAGACGATCCTCTGGGATTAAAAGGAAACAGTTTTGGGGAGGCAAGCTAGCACTGGAGTTAGACGTGGTGGTGGCAGCATCATGCTGCGGAGAGGCTTTTCTTCGCCATGTAGGAGAAGTTAGTTGTTAGTTTCTGGAAGAGGAGTACTGAGCAGCTACAAAAAACTTGATAGAAATCTAGTGGTGTGCACACCGTCATGTTGTACCAAATAGAAGTTCTCCAAAGTATTGCTTTGTTTGGCTAAAGAACAGAATCTCAATGAAATACGTTGATGTTTGGAGCCAGCAAAAGGTGAAAATGTTCATGAAAACTCAAGTCTGACTGCTGAGGGTTAAACCGGTGAGCCGTCATGTAACGATAAGTCAAGAACTGGCATCTCTCTGAAAACACTTTGCCTATTTGTCAACTCATTTTCTAAGACCTTTCTTCATATTTGCTACGGTGTACAACCTATTCTGACTCATAGCAGATTGGTTTATAGTTTGTGCTCGTCACTTACTGCATTTTTCTAAGTGTGTGCTAGTTTGTGTGTGTGTATTGGCTGGTCCCTGAAGGCAGCATGCCAGTCAGAGACAGGTCACAGTGCCATGGGAAAGCTCAGCTGCGGGTCTTGTTGTTCACTTCAACAGCTATTTTCAGACAGCAGGGGGAACTTTTTGGAGGATAGGAAATCGAGGTCTTGCTATTGTTATCTTTCCCCTTTTAAGATGTTATCCATCTGTCTCTGCTGCTCTGAGTTGTTAACCAAAATCTCCTCTCCATCCCCACCCTGGAAGACCAGCTTTGCTACGGTGCTGTAATGCCCCCTTGTGGGTTTACAGGGAAGCACACGTGAGCTTAGAAGCAGTGATTTTGATTGTCTCTACACAATCATTCCTTTGTTTTTGTATAGTTGATCGATCCATCTTTTTTTTCTTTCCTCCCCTCATTTAGTCGTGTTTCTGTGTTTATGCACATATATATATATTTGTCTTCTCTTTCACTCATTTCCTGTCGTCTTTCTTTTCTTCCTCTGCTCTCTCTTACTCTCCCTGCGATGTCCAAGTTTGTGCAGCGGCGACCGCTGTTTGACTCCATCTCCCTGGTCATCCAGGGCTCAATGGAGGGAGAGTTGAGTTTGATGGACAACCTGTCCGGCTCCATCTGCCACTACTACGCGCTGCCCCCCAGGCCCAACAAGCACAGCACCGACAAGAAGGTCAATAACCACCAGAAACGTTGTTGATGGCTCGCTTCCTCCATTTCATACATTCATTGGCTCTTGATACGCTGCGGCTTGTAGGGCACAACACAGGAAACGGGAAAGAAATTCCACTAAGCCTTCTGGGGTTCTTTTGGGGAGAGAAATTTCTTAGTGAAAAGATGAACAAAATAACTACCTGATTGCCACCTGATAGTTTTTTAATGATCTGTACATAAAAAGGTTCAGATAAAAGGTCGATGTAGCTGTCACTCCAACAGTCAGAATCATTGAGGTACTTCTGAGTTCCACTTAATTGCCAGTAGGAGGCAGTGTACTTTACACAATAATCTTTTTTTTCTTATTACCTCAGTAGCAATGTCTCAAACTAGTCTTCTGTTCTCTAGTTGTATAATAGTATCAACCTTCATTTATCCCTTTCTTACCGTTTCTTATCATATTAGAGATGCTATTGCTAGGGGGTGGTGATTGTCTGATGTGGGTATGTTTTTTTTTTTATACGAGTTTTCACAGTTTGGCTACTTTTTTTACAATACATTGGATCCTCTTCTTTCACAAAAATCGTACATTTGTGACTACTTTAGATTCGCTCTAAAACGCTTATAACCGCCTATTTTAATAGTTCAAACACCAAATATACATTAATATGCATTAATGGCCACAATGTAAACCATCTTAGCACTACCACAGAAAATGTACTTTTAATATGACAAACGAGATTCATCCGGACGTATATTCTAGCTTGTTGAATATGACTCGATGTCAACACCTGGTCTAAAATTCAAAGAAATAGGCCGGTTTTTAAATACATAGTCCCTTCTGTATACCGTTTACACGATGATAGTTGTGCATGTAGCTCCTCTCTATAGGACCCACTTCCATTTTCCAGAAAAAGAAAGCATCCAGTGTGATGTTAATCTTACACCCATTACCATTTTTTTGTCCTGGCGTTCCTCCACGTCGGATATTTTTCCCCTTCCCAGTCAACCGTGTTGCCCGCCACGGCGCCCACCGCCACCCGTCTCAGCAATGATCTCATTCCCTCATTTGGTTAAACTCATTCATGCTCGGCAGGTTTGTTATTCGCAGTCCGGTTTGGCAGACTGAGAAACACGGTTTTAGGGCTACCTCTGTCTCCAACGCTCACTGTCACTGTCATTTTATGTGTTTGTCGCTGTGACACTTCTGTGCGTTTTATTTATTTATTTTTTTATTTTATAGCTGATGACCTGCTTTTTCCCCATCAGTCACAGCAAAGCGATAACTTCCACCCGAGGCGCTCCTGAGGCCAGCGCAGAGCTAACTCTTCCAAGTCTGCCGAGAAACGGCTCAATCCATACGCAGCGTGAAACTGAATAATGTGCCTGTTTGTTTTTTTTTTTATTATTTGTTTTGTTTTTTTCTCATTCAAGGACAAAAATTGGACTGTTACGTCAGCACTGCTGAGTTCCATCTTCTAAAATGGGTCTTCATGTTGGTATCATGATGCCAGAGGCCAGGCCTTCTCTGTTAAATTCCTGATCTAAATCGCTTTTTTTTTCTTTCTTTTTTCTCATTTTCTGGCCCTGTTTGTTTGTTCCTTGATTGGTTTTCCTTATTAAAATTTCTTTAACAGAAGCAGGAAGTGTTTAGACACTTCCAGGCTCAAGCCAACCTCTGCAGAATTTAAAAAATAAATAATAATTTTGCATTGTTTTTTGGCTATGTATGCATTTAAATGTGCACTTTACATCATTGTACTGTTGTATGGCGTCTGGCATTGTCTATGTTGCATCAATTTAAACCAATTGCTCCCCTTTTTAGATTTATTTGACATTAGTTGATTCCAGAATACAAGCTAATAATGATGCAAATTTTAAAAGTTGAAAGAAAAAAAAATAATCTTTTTGTGTTTGCAACCCTATGCAAGATTATTTTTAATCTTTTTGTGTCACACACATTGGAAGAAGAAAAAAAAGTGGAGCTTGATTTGTAGCTGAGATATTTTTGTCAAGGTTCCCAAGTGACTTTTCAGAGTCCTCGCAAAGTTTTGCAAGATCCGCAGTCACTTCTGCAAGGTCCGCCAACTTTGGTGAGATTGTCTAAACGTTTTGCGAGAGCCCGCAAAGAATTTGTTGCGATACTGAGTTGTCTTTATGCAAAATCCAGCAGGAGGTTTGGAAAATACATTTGTTTTGGCGAGATTCCATAGATGTTTTGCAAGATTCGAGTTTACCTTTGCAAGGTCACATATATTTTCTTTTTAGAATTATCCCTTAATATTTCCACAATGTCCATCTGTATTGACCAAAAAAAATTTTAATTAAGTCCAACAAAAAATTTGTGTATTTCCTTGTTGTAATGGTTGTTCCAGCTATCATTAATCTTTTGAACAGAGCAACTTTAATGTCCAAATAATTGGAAAATATGTAACAATTTAAGTAGATGTAGATCTTTTCTCAGCTTTTACCAATTCTGATTTTTTGTCAAATTGTATATATTTTTTTGTCGTGGCCGTTCACACTTCCATATATATGAGACCAGCTCCAGTGTGAACAGCAAATGAGCTGAAATTGTCCTGCAGGCGCAGTAGAGGGCGCAATAACATCACACATAGAGAGCGTGCTCAGTGTTTTGCCAGCCGCCATAAAGAAGAAGTGCTCAGTGTTTGTGGAAGTAAACATGGAGGCTAACGGTGGAGCATAGCTTACATATTTGAAGTTGTTGTCCGACTGGAGCAGCATATTAACAACATAATCCCCATCATTGTTCACCATGGCTGTTGTTTTTCTTCCTGCTTGCGTGTATTAGGACGCAAAATAGTGAAAGTTGTTGAGTATCAATGACGTTCAGGACCTGACCATTAGGATTCAGGTCACATTTGAAAAGATCGAATACGTATCGGATATCCAAGTGGCCTGGATCTCATTTGAAAACAATCTGACCTGTGCTGTTCAGACTGTCATGAAAAGGTCAGATACAGGTCACATTAAGACAAAAAACTCAGAATTGGGTCACTTCGGGCTGCAGTGTGAACGCAGCCTGAGATATCAATATTTAAAAGTAAACAATTCGTAGAGATTCTGTTTGGTGGATGTTTTGAAAAATCCCCTGCTACGTATCACAAAACCTATGTCAGATATTGCAAAAATGGATGTAATTTTCCTTCCTGATCCCTTCCAGAGCTCATCACAATAAAGACTTGCACTCCTTCCATTCAAATAGGCTTTCTAAAGGGTCTGTTTTCCTTTAGACCTTTATATGTGTGTGTTTCTATATCTGTGTGTCGTTTGGAGTTTGCGCTGTTCTCTCTGCTCACCAGCGGTTGTCTCTTCCTGCCTAGATCCCTCTAGCGGAGATGGAAGCTCTGTCTCTGGCCTCAGAGAAATCCTGGTCCCTAGCTCTGCCCGACGACTCGGCCCCTGGCGATTTTAGCCCCCTCTTTCTAAGTGCTCTGGAATGCAATGTACTGACAGTTCTCTTTCCACCTCTTCCATCGCTCATCCCCGTGCTCCGTCCTGCAGTAGCTTGTACCGTCTCCTTCCCGGGTCCACTTCCACAGCAACTTGTACTCCTACTACACACACCCAAACAAATTTTTGCTGGAATTAGATTATGCCAAAGAGCTTCTTTGCACCTGTAGCCAGATAGCTAATTTGCCAAATTTACCTCCCAGTGCCAAAGGCAATGACAGATCTGTATAGATACCCAACATTGGTGCCACTTAGAAACCATAGAAATTGGAAATCACCACTCTTATGTGCTTGTTTTTTAGTTACTAAGTGTTTGAAGACATGAAAGGTATCTTGTTCTTGTTTGATAAAACTTTCAAATGAAGGATTACTAATGGTTAGCCATATACTTGTATGAATGAAAGTGGAAACTTAAGATGAAATGGAAAGAATTAAGAGATCTCAAGCTAAATAGACTTATGCTTTGATTGGAAACTGCTGGTATTTTCAGATCTTGATCAGAGAAAAGCGCTACGTTTGGACGGCACAGCCAAGACACTTTGAATCACTTGTTATTGCCATGCCTGGCCACTAGGTGGTGATGTGATTTAAATATGTTATCAAATCGCACATGTGCTTTCATGGCATTTGGACCTGATGAACCAAGTGCTCATGTAGCACAAATATATCAGGAGATGTGTGGAGCCCAAAACAAATTACAAAAATAAATTTGCTTAGTGAAAACATGACCATTTTGGAAAAACTTACATTTTCAATAAAAAGTTTTAGCTCTGGGTGGGATTTTCAGCCACATCTGGTGTATTTCACAAAACTGCAACAGAAACACTTTTTTTTTGCATCACACCACCGTATACAGCAGGAAAGCACTTATTTGTTGGCACTAGCCTCCGTAGGCATGTGTAGCTGTCTACACCAGAGCTAACACAGCATCATTCAGTTCATCTAAAGTTGAGTTTGAGCCGACTCTCAACCCAGCCACTTTGCACTCAGCTACAAACTAAGACCAGCAAAGGTGAAATCCATGAGATTCCCATACTAGACACACTCGTCTCCACTACTACACCTTCAGATCCTGTCAATGAATATCACAAAAGCATTATTTCCGCATCATTGGCGCAAAGTCACATCTGTTCCTGGTGTATAAAGAGGAATTTGCTAGCTTGAAAATGTATTTTATATTGTATGATAAGCCTATTAAGACCTCTCAATATGCTCGTTATAAAATCATTTGCAAAAATAAATGTAAAACTTCGGCACTGAACAACATCTATAACTGCAGAGCAGTATCACCAAAGTAGGTGAACTCCGTTTGCCAAAGGAACAGATAATTTTTTTGAAGGTTTTGTTGGCTCTAGTGGCCTTTATTTGAAAGTAGTTTGGCAGGAAACAGGGTAATGAGAGAGGGAAGACATGTGGCAAATGTCACCAAGCCCGGAATCGAACCTGCGACCACCGCCACGAGAACTAAGGCCTCAATACGTGGGTTGTGCTTTGCCCCTGCGCCCCCACAGCAACCAGGAACAGATTAGTCTTCCTACCTCTAGCTAGGCTTTTCAGAATATAGAAAAATGGAAGCTGAACCACAGAGCAGTGGTAAACAAGAATCACCCAAAACCCAAGATTAAAATCTATCACAATAAAGCAGCAGTGGTGAAAGAAGTAAAATATTAGAGCGTCGTGAGTGAGTGGTGTAGAGGAGTGCAAGTAGCCTTGAAAGTCCCTGGTGAAACATACCGTCTGCCCAAATTTCTCTTTCTCATTCCACATTTCCAACGTGGTGTTCGTTTTTTTTTTTCTTTCGGTCCAGTCCAGTAGAGTAGTACGCCACCTCACTTACCAGTTTACAGATTTTTCCTTTTTTTCTCCTCCTCTGCTCCTTCTCTTGAAATCTCTGCTCTCTCTGTCAGCTTTCGTTTGACTCTGTGCTTTAGATGTGAGTCCACGTCTCTCCTTCATGTCCTCTCCCGCGCGTCTGTGCTCGTACCGTCCTCTGGCGTAGTAGTTTCCCCCTCCACTCTGAGCTTTCATGTGTTTGTTACTGTGAGGTGTGGTGGAGGGAGGCCTCAGGTAAATCTGTTGTGGATGCAAACTGGCTCTATAGTGTGACCGTGTAAGATGTAATGAGCAAGGTCTTTATCCAAAAAGAAAAAGATTCAGAGAGGGTTCTGTGGTAGCTGTGCAGTAGTCAACTCTAGTGTTTGGAGTTCCCGTGTTCTCTGTGTACGCTGATGATCACCGTCTCTTTGTGTACGATATCTTACGGCAGTGTTTCTCAATTCCAGTTCTCAGGGACCACTGCCCTGCTTGACACAGGCCTTACTTGAATAAGTGAGTGATTAACAGACTTCTGCAGCACTCGATGACATGCAGAGGAGGTCATACAATCATTTGAATCAGGTGTTCTGGACTAGAAACGCATCTAAAGCAGGTCAGTGGTCCCTAAGGACCAGGATCGAGAAACACCGCTTTAGATAAATAACAACCATAACTGTGTTTAGGAATCTGTGAGAATGCCCGAGTGAAAGAGCAACCGCAGACCCAGTCCAGCTTAGAAGGACCCTAACTCTCTGCTTTGTGTGTACAGCCGGAGGCACCGAAGGACAATCTGCTGAGTGTCAGAAAACCTGCGGTGGGACGCACTCACTCCCTACCCAACGACAGCTACATGTTCTTCCCCCTTCAGCCCTTTGGTTCCTCGTCTCCATCTCCAGCGCAGCTTGTAGCACAGTCACAGGGGCCCCAGCACCTAGTGGGCACTCACAGGGCCCAATCAGGTAAGGATGTTACCTTCTCATTGGAAAATGTCTTCTTGTCATTAAGCGTAACGCAACCTGACATTTCCTTGGAGAGCCACAAGTCATTTCTTGTGAGGTAAATGCATCTGCAGTGCAGTAATTACTTTGTTGATTGTTGCTTACCTGCCGGTGCTGTGTGTCCAGGCTCCAGAGGCTCGGTGCGCTCTCAGCCAGAGGAGTGCTCCCAGCAGCTGACGGTCCCCACTGACTTCTTCAGACCCATCAGCCCCCACAGCCACTCAGACTCCGAGAGTATTCCTCGACAACCCCCGTCAAGACGCACACATGCACTTAGCCGCACGCTCCGCCGACAGGTGACTATGTAACCCCGCTGTAAAGCCAACGTCATAAAGAGATCATTTTTACTAGAGTTGGTGTTAGCCCATTTTACTCTTGACTGAACCTTATTATTGATCAGCAGCGGCAAAGTTACAACTTTGCTGCTGCTTTTGAGAAAATCGTTTTATGTATTGGCTAAAATCAAGATCAGTAGGACGGAACTTTATAAAAACTTCCTGACTGCTGTATCTCCAGTTTTCACAATAAATATGGCTATTTATTGAGAAACAAACTGTTAGCTTAAAGACATTAGGCTTTAAAAATGTTTTCCTCTCATCATTCTTTTTGAGTGAACCTATTGCTTCCCACTAGGAAATCTATTTAAAATTAAAAAAAAGAATTGTCATTACTGAAGAGCTACAGCTCTGTGCAAAAATTCTAAAACATCCCAAATTTTTTTAGCATTGTAACTTAGAACATTTTGAAGTATTCTTCAGGCTTTGTGGAGGTTTTTAGAAGTTTTTCTGTGACAAGTTTACAGGCAAAACCCCTTTGTGGTGCTAAATTACTATTTTATGTCAGACTCCTTTCGAGACCTATATTACAGAATCGATCTTGTGTTTGATAAAACCATCTGGGTTTAACCATTATGTGTCAGTGCAACTGGCTTGTTCCTTGGTCTTGGTGGACTTTTTCTGCCTAAATAGTCCAGAGGTCAAAATTATTTGGGTACTCAAACAATTATTCAAGAAACATTATAAAAAAAGGTCAGGTACCGGACTGCAAAATTCTAAAACAATGCCAACACAAATAAGCAAGAAAGCAACTAATAAAACAACTGACAGCATGTAGGATACCTTGTAAGCCTGTAGTTTCCAAATCCAGTCCTTGAAATGTTTTTGATCCATTCCTGTCCTAGCACACAATAAATGGCTCATTATAAGACCTTTGGAGAACTTGATGACATCCTTCAGAGATAATTTGATTGAAGAAGGGACGACTCTAAATGTTGCAGGACAGTGGTTCTCAATTTTCTCTATTTTTGAAAAACACATTAAATGAATCCATGTGTGAGGAAATGAAGGAGATCTCATGGAACATTCTGTCCTCTTATATCTTTAAAGTAATAGTATTGCTTTTTATAGAACACGGTGCACTAAATAATAAAACATAATTTAACAAAGCTTCGAGGCAGAGAAATTTTACTAATCGAGGTACTCGAATCATTCGAGGAATCGTTGCAGCCCTATTATTATAGTATAGATGGTGTCGACCAGCTAGAATTAAATTTTCAATGCTCCAAGAGCGCTTTCAAGAGGTTAAATAATAGTGAAATTAATGAGACAGCAAATGATGACAAGTTTTAAGCAGTTTCACCTCTGAAGTGGGTAACAATGACAGTGTCCATTCTCGCTTAAAATATGACATACAGTATGTGAGCTGAATTATTTAATTTAGGGACAAATCCAAGGAAAATTGGATTGTCTGGTGATCAAATCCTGTACGCTTCGTATAGATGATGGTGGCTCATCAGAGCAAAAGGTAGAGCAAAGCCACTAAGACCCCGTACAGTTTGAGGCTAAAATGTTTAACATATCTGAACATTGGGACATCTCTAGACTCTAATGCAGAGCAATTACACAATCTAAATACATTCAGTCTTTCAAACCCAAAATAAAAACTCTTAAAATATTGCTAGTACAGTAAATGCAGACATCCTCTGTTCTTGGTGACCGTCACGTTCTGTTTTGAAGGATCGTCAGTAGTTGAATCCTGACTCCCAACACTTGTACCCTCTGGCTTTTCTTCAGGATGTGCCAGTTGTAGGTTGTTTTATCACAAACGATGTAAAGGACTTATTTACTGCTCTGAGTTATTGCACAGTGCTGTAGTTTCTCACTTTCTCTCCATCTATGTGAGTTTCTGAGTTCCACATTCTGCCGAGGCCTTAAACAACAAGTTACATTTACAGATCTTACCTTTATGTTCATGTTTGAAACTTTATTCTTTTCACAATTCCTTCCCTTAAAGTGGCACTAAATATCCACCATAGAATGTAACGCTCTTCTTGCACGTTCTGAACTATTCCACTGTCTTCCCTCTTTCTTTTCTTTTCCGCTCTTCATGATTTTCCTGTTTGTTTTAAAACCGACCCGCTCTCCCCCATTGATTGTATCTGTTAACTTTTGATCTCAGCTCAGCTGGGCCCACAAACCGCCCGACCCTGAGCTACTGCTCAAACACAGATACTCCTGTTTCTGAAACGGCGACGGACGAGCCGACATCGTTTCCCCACGAGGCCTTTTCAGAAACACGGGACGTTACGGACGCAGACGTGTAGACTCACCCCCATTTTGTTTTTTTACCCTCTCCTCATCTTTCATTCACCCAGATATTGTTTTTTTAACTTATCATCAAACCACAGAGCATCTATAACTCTAAGCAAACACCTGTTGGAAATGAATGACTGGAGCAAAGTCACATGTATTTACAGGATTTCAAGTGGAGTGATTGAATGTACTAAAGCACAGGTGAAATGTGGCTAAAAGGGAAATTCAACCATAATGCAGTGCACTTTTTATATTTTAGATAATACAACTCAGGGGATTCTACTAAAACAGCAAGAGCTGTCCATATGCATTTGGCCATTTTTTACTCCATTACAGTAGAGCACCAGATAATTTCTTTTAAATCCCAAGATTAGTGCTTTAACAGTACAAAAAAAAAAGATCCAAGTTACAGGGTGATTAAGGTAATATAGTCCCATGGTGCACTTCTGTAATTCGTGACTAGGTGTTGCATTGTTGTGGCTGTAACACATTTCTCTGACCACTAGGTGTCTCTGTGGCCTCACTGTTCAAGGCTCATGCAGGGAAAGGCTTCTTAAAATGCTCAGCCCTGAAATGTGACATGCATGCCTCGCTCCCCCTCACTCATCATTGCCATGGTGATGATGAACACCAGTCATCGCTGACCTGAGATCTGTCAGGGTTCAGGAGCTGTCACTGCTAACCCTTCCTGCCCCGCAGAGGTTTACATGTCATGTTTACCCTCTGTCTATTGGCCTCAGACCCTGTGGGTGGCTCTATACAGAGGTGACAATGGGGGAAAAACAGATCCCACTTTATTGACTTCAACAACTCAGTTTACAGGGTTTTGTGTCAATGGGCAAAGGTTGTGCAGGGTCATTTGGTCTGGCTCAGTGCTCAGTGTCTCTGCCAGCAGGAAACACACATTACTGAGAACTTTCCAGTTACATTTTAGATTAAATATATATGAGAAGAAAACAGATTATCTAAAGCAGTGGTGCCCAAACTGGGTCCTCGAGGGCCGGCATCCTGCATGTTTTAGTTCTCTCTCTGGTTTAACGCACCTGGATCCAAAGGTTGTTGTTACCAGCAGGGAGAGAACTGAGACATGCAGGATGCCGGCCCTCGAGGACCGACTTTGGGCACCACTGATCTAAAGGAACCAGCATGGTCGGAACAAAGTTGAACTGTTTGAGGCAGTCAAGGTCCACAAGACACCAAAGTGAAACCCCATCCCACTGCAGTGCACATCATGGTGTGTAGGCACATTTGTGGTTAACAACAATGCAGTAAACACAGCAATCATAGTAGACCAGGGGTGAGCAATCCTGGTCCTCGAGGGCCGGTATCCTGCAACTCTTAGATGTCTCCCTGGTACAACCCACTTGAATCCAACAGCTGAATCACCTCCCAAGTGTGGTCAAGTTCTCCAGAGTCCTGCTAATGATCTCATTATTTGACTCGGGTGTGTTGAAGTAGAGACACATCTACATGTTGCAGGAGACCAGACCTCGAGGCCTGGAGTTGCCCAACCCTGTAGTAGAGTGGAACGACCATTACAAGATCACAAGTTCAGAGGAGGAGAAAATAATGATGGACGAGATGCAACATCTTTTTGAAATCGTCATTTCATTTTTAATGTAATTGGAGACAAAAAGAACGGAAGGCGTCGGTGGGACGTTCGGTCGCTCCATCAGACCAGAACTGAGCAGGGAGAGTTTAATGTTACTCCACTTACTTCCTCACACCTTTGGACAATTGTCCCTCAAAGCTATCCTTTCTGCTCTGTGGCTGAAAAACCAGCTTCTTGAGGTTAAGTAATTTTCCACATAAACAAATTTGGCAATAAAATTCTGATCAGTTACACAATAGTTTTGCATTGAGAGGGGAGCAAAAAGTTCTCCAAGGGTGTTGTAACGAAAAGGAGCTGAGAACAAAATGATTTTCATCATGCAACTGCGACAATAAGAACTGATTTCAACAGTTTGGCTCGACCATGCAGAGTCCTTAACAATATCTGCTGCAAATGAGCAGAGGCTGAGAAAAATTTCACAATAGTGTGAAGTCTCACTGATTCTTTGATATCCACAAAAATAAAGTTTTAGCTCCATGTTTGGCCCCTAACAACCAGCAAAGTTTGGCTGGTAAGACAGACATCTCTGCCAAGTATCTCAGGAGACCTCCGGGGAACTCTCTCCTATGTAAACACATCAGAATCTGACCAGGTCGAGCTCAAACATCTAACAGACTCAACAAACTGAGCTCGCTGAAGGCATCCACTTCTGTCAGACGTTGTTTACCCTGTGTACTTCTGACAATCTGGAATAATGAAACAGAGCAACACAGAGCAGAGCCTCTGGGCTTTCGGGTTATGATTCACGGCAGGATGTTGCGAATGAATTGCATAGGGAGTTGTGTGAGAACACGCTGGCCAGACGGTGAGCTTTGACCCAGACTGCTGCTTCTCATCCTCATCACCTCACACTAACTGCTCTCCTCCCCCCTCCCTCTCACCCTTGATCTCCTCCTTCCCCACCTCTCCCCAACCCCTCCATTGGACATTTACCCCCATTTTTTTCTTGAATACTCCACTCCCCCTCCCTTCCGTGCCCCGTTTTCCAGGTTGCAGTGTCCACTGATTCTCAGGAGGCCCTCTGTTCAGATGAACGGGAGAGCAGTGAAGGACTTCTGAACGCGGCAGCTTTGGGTCTACCTCCATCCGCCTCTCCCTCCCATCAGCATCATCATCCCCATCTACACCCAGCTCTCTACCTGGTACCTGCCACAATGGGTGCCTCCCCTAAACCCAGCAGCGTGCACACCCAGCAACATGACCAGCACTGCCTCGCCTCCTACTCTTCATCTGCGTTACCGTCCACGTCCTCCCACCCGCCTCCTCCTCCCTTACCTGCCAGGCCCCAACAGCAGCAACAAGAGGAGGTGGAGGCGGCGTCGGAGGATCGTGAAGTTTCTCTCATCACCTGTGGAGGACTGGTGGGAAGCAACAGCGTCGCTGTGGAGAACATGGTGTGCCAGGAGAGTCGGAGTCCCTGCACGAGGCAGCTCAAGAGGTTCCACAGCGTCGACACGCAGGGGCGTAGCACCCTCCTGCCCCGCCCGCGGCCTAACTCCTGGCTGGACGACCCACGGCGCCACTCCGTAGAAGTGTACCCCGCGGAGGACCCTTGCCCACAGCGCAGTGCCGCCTCCACGTCTTCGGGGTTTGTCTCCCGCTCAGACAGCTTGCAGATTCCCACCCAGGCCCCACTGCCGTCCCCCCGGCGGAAGAAGAAGATGAGCCCACCCTGTATATCCGTCGACCCGCCCGATGAACTCGAACCCCAGCCTGGCCTCTACCCAAGCCTCAGTGGCATGGGGTTGGCAGGATTAGGAATGCCCCCTCCTCTGCCCAGCAGGGACACATGTCTGAGGAGGAGAGCACCCTCTAGCGAATCCAAGGACTCGTTCGACCTGGGAGTCGGAGAGGGCTTGGGGCAAGACGGAGGCTCGCCGAATCCCAATCCCAGCTCCAAGCTATTGACTCTTCCCAGCTTCTCCTTCGAGAAGACAAGCTCCGAGCACTGAACATCAACTCTCCCATCACACACAAGAGCACACAAACACATTCACACACACACACGCATTCGGATGAACCCTCTGCATACACACACACACACACACACACACACACACACACACAAACACATGATGCACTCTGTGTATCTGTGATGGTGATAGCTCTAGTAATAATGCTGTAGAAAGTAATAATGGTAAAACTACAACAAACAGTGAAACCATCCTTCATGAGGAGTGCGGTACTGTGGTAGTGTGACCATCCCTTGTCTTTGTATTGTTACTGCCAAAACAGCCGGAGGACGAGTGACCACCTGAGACGACAAAACGAGACTGTTTCTCTTCTGCGACACCTTGCAGCTTGACCCCTGAACCTCTGGAGCAACATCAGCATCTGGGATTTGGCACCCCCCCCCCTTGTGGCTGCTGTCAGAACTGCTTGGTGTTGCACAGGGTGGATCTGGTCGGTGGAGACACAAAGCAATATGAACGTTTTAGAGACACTATTTTCTTAAATTATTGGGCCATCGTGTTTGTACAGGATGTTTTTTGGGTTTTTTTATGTTTTCACATCTTATTTGTTGTTGGTTTTTTTTGTCAATTATGTTTTGTCTTTCTTTTTCACTGTAGGATATTTCTAGCTTCCTTGGCTTACTGAGGAAAGTGAGCGTTTTTCAAAGTGCTGAAAACCATGTATTTGTAGGAATAATATATAAATATATATATAAAAAGAAATCATTAAACTGAGCTTGGATTTTTAAGCACACACATCTGACATTGGTGGTTTTTGGTTGTTTGGAGGAAGAAGGTCAGTACGCTTGAAGGGCTTTGTATTGATTTCTTTGCTCTCTTTTATGTTTCACAGAGCCCAGATCTTCCTTTACAGGATGCAGACGCTGAATGAAGAGCAATTTAAAAAGTGCAGCTATTTCAAATTGATCTCATGGTTGCTTTTTTTCTTGACTTTTAAATTGAACCACTTTCAGTCCAAATAGAACCAGAAACAAGCCATGTAAATCATCCAAATTTAAATTTCACTGCACTTATACGCAGACACAGCATTCATATAAGCACAAAATGTTTACTACAGTTAAGGTCAGAATTATTCATACCCCTGGCAGAATAGTAATCAGGTTGCCTTTGATATTAAAATGACTTTGATGATCAAAAAGCTAAAACAGATAAACTTTGTATGGGAGGAATAACTTTTTTCTCAGCTTTGTATAGACGAACAAAGAAGAGAATTAATCTTCCTGATCATTTAAGCAAAATTCTGACTGTTTAATAATGAATATTTATGAAATCAACTAAGTAAACGTGAAGCCATCCCGTGTTTTCTGCTTCAGTCAACGTCACAAAAGCACAAACATTTGATCTCTCCTGCCGAGGAGATCCATTGACGTCTTCGGTAAGTTAAAATACCACGTAATCCGAGCAGGCTGAGAAAGATCAAAGCTGTATTTGTTTTTTTTTTCTGTATTAATGAGGCACTGTGGAGCCGCAGCGAAAGTTTATGTTGTTTCTTTTTTAGATCCGGAAGCTTCACCGGAGCCGGCATGCACCTCTTCAAAGCTTCCAGTACACCTCTAGGCTATTTGTGTTTTTCTGCAGCAGGTTCCTTCTGGTTGTGAGGACAGGGGAAGCCGACATCAAAGGAACCGAGTCACTTCTTTTTCCTCCCTATTGGAGAATACGACGGTAATAGTTTTGTCAGCAGCAGGTATCCTGCTGGACGTGGCTTCCAGTTGTTGATCATGTGACTCGTGTGATGCAAAAAATAAAAATTAAGTTTCCATTGCAGTTTTGTGAAATAAACCAATTACAATACAATTACACCTCATCCTAACGGCAACATTTTCATCAAGTCTTTTTCTAAACTGGCATTCTTTCATTAAGCAAATCGTTTTGGGGTTTTTTATGTCAAATTGCGCACTTATTTGGTCAATGGAAACGCAGCTGATCGCCGCTGATTTACAATACCTATAAAAAGTATTGATCCTTACAGATCTTTCCTACATTGTGTGCTTTTGTGAGATGATGTAGCACTTTTTGACAAGAATTAAAATAACGCTCTAAAGTGTCAACACAAACTATGTTTTACCAGGTAATGTCAAATAACTCTAAAAGGTAAAAAGTAACAGACGGCTTCATAAATGTTGACGTCTATTATAATTCAACAGAGATTGATGTCAGCAATGTCACAGGTGATAAAAGACAGATTAACTGAGAGCACTTAGCTTATTTCTGAAATGCCACCATTTTACCATTACAAATGTGTGCACTCACATCAGGTTGCTTAATAAAAAAAACATTCGCCAAATTCTGGCAGCTGTTTGTCGTCGTTTGTCCAAACAGTCGAGTCTGATTGAGCCCACAGTTGGTTGTTTGAGCCCCAGAACCGGCTCTAGGCTTCATGCCCAGATCCATCCTGTTTGTCTCTCCCAGCAGCGTGCCTTTTCAAAGCCAGATAATCACTTGTATTAAACTCATTTAGTTGCAATTGATTTTGTCATCCCTTCCTAAATGGAAATGGGGATGTTGCATTCGAGCACCGGGACAAAAGGCGGTGATTTACAAATCGTTGAAATGTCAGATTCTAGTGGTAATTGTGGAAAGATAAAATGTTTGTTCATTACAGAAAGAAAAAAGGGATAAAAATGTTATGTTTCTGTCATTTGACCTTCTGTGTGCAGCTGTGTTTAACATCTGTTTCCAGATTAAAAGTGTGAGCACTGACAGCAGGAGAGTGCATGTGTCTCCTTGAGGGTGCATTTCCACCAGCCCTGGTTAGTCCGCTTAAATTGAAAGAAATTCTGATTCGTGTCCGGAGTTGCAAATGTGCAATCAAACTCTGATGCGGACCAAAAAAACAAACTGGTCCATTGCAGAACTCGGTTTCAGTTTGGTTGAAATGAACTCTGTCACTGTTTGATTGCATGTGTGAACGCCAACCGGACTGAAGAGCGCTCCAAAAGCAGGAAGTGGACTATAGCACAGGGTGTTCTGGATAAATACAACCAAAACAAAAGTGTGTGTCTAGCTCTTGATGGAGAAATGTCTTGTGATCTTTTAACAAAGTCAAACGAGAAATCCTACAACCGTTAAAATCTGACGCCACTCCGTTTTTGTTTACATTTTGGGAAGAAGGTCGTTGCGTTCATGTCGTCTTCAGAGGTTTTTGTGTCGTTTCCTTCAGTGGTTCTTGGTGCAGCGCCAACACTGGGTTTCAAAGGGTTTGGTTTGTTTGACACAGATAAGGGTGAAAGCAAACCGGACCATCTGAAATGTAATATATGTTCTGGTTTTGGTTACCAATCGAACAGTCTACCGGACGATCAGGTGTCAAAACACTCTGTGTCCAAGGAATCCCGATTCAAAGACTATGTTCACATAGCAGGCAAATGTGACCCAAATCCACTTTTATGGTGAGATAGCAATAAAAGCTACTTTTTTTTCACAGCAGTCTGAATGGTCCAACTGCGATCTATTGATTTTGTGACAATACTGTCGGCTCCCATAGCTGAATATACTTTAAAATCCATCCATAGGTGGCTCCATCCACTATTAGTTCTGTAAATGGTGGGCTCATGTGTGACATTAAAGTTCTCCTTCTGCGCATGCATGTAAATAGTTCACACAGAAATCTTCTTTGTTTTTGTTTTTTTTTACCATTTTTTTCTCTGAAGAGTTTTTGCGGCGCTAGTGGCTCGTATTTTTTGTGACAGTAGGCTGACAGGAGTGGGGGAAGGAGAGAGGGAAGACATGTGGCAAAGGTCGCCGGGACTGGGAGACGAAACCGCGACGTCCGCGTCGAGGACTAAGGCCTCCAAACGTGGGGCACAGCACGCCCCTTCACACAGAAATCTGATTGCAGTTCATACTCGCAAAAAAAAAAAAAAAGATTTCAGAAAAAATTGAAAATAAGCATCAAGATCTGTTGTGAGAACAGATCTCTAGCCTATTGGATCTCCGGCAGCTACTAACCATGTGGAGGCTGTCAGCCCAACAACACGTTCTATTTGTTTCTGCGTCTTTGTGCTTGTGAACGATGTCTGAATAAAATGCTGAACATCAGAGTTGGTGATGACTCAAAGCACCTACGCTGACTCTTTTCCATTATTTATGCCACTAAGAAAGGCCTTGTGTGTCAAATCCCATCCACGGAGCGACGAGGCTTTGTCTGGTGAGTCTTGTTTTTCTTCTACATCAAAAGGCCAGCTGTGTTTGCTGTTTACGGCAGAATGATAAGACCAGCCAGCAGGGAGTGATCTTAAAAACTAACGCTGACCTTAAAGACTGGAGTACGCCGAAGGAGGCAGAGCAGAACGCTGTACCCAGCATTAAGGTTTTTTTGGGAAACACTTGAAAAGTGTGACAAGCAGTTTGGGTGTTGAATAGACCTGTCAATTCCTGAAATCAGTATTTTTCAAGAACCTTTAGGTAAAACTTACAAAACGCTTGAGTTTAGAAATAGTCTGCCACTTCATATCTCATGGTTTCCACCAAGAGATTGTACCCCATTCATGGCTGTTGTATGACAACCTTGCACTAGTGTTGGTGCTTTGAAGTGAGCGTAATGCAAGCTTTCAAGAGTTGACATTCAACTCTAAATGACAAAATGACACATTTCAAAGCACCTTTTCTTTCAGGTCAACTAAAGGAAATGATTGTAGGTTCACTCGCTGAAAAGAACATCACAGTTTACACTTTGTGGGACGTCCTCTTCGCTTTTCCACCAGTCATGATTTTGTCAATGACAACCAATAGTCTTCATCAATCAGGTTCCATGTCTCTTTTAGCAGCTGAAAGAACAGCTATGGAGGATGGAGTCTTCTCATGCATTTCATTTTTTGCGGTTTCAACCATAAAAGTTCAGATGAACTGGGTTTGGAACAATTTGCTGGCCAAATTGTTCCAATTTGGAACAATTTGAAAAAGTTACGTTTTCATTAACTTTGTTCAGTAGACTTGTTTTTGTGTTCGCATCCAGAGGCTTGACTTCATCGTCATCAAGCTGCCTTTGAATTTAAATTAGTATACCAGCCTTGTTGAAATGAAAAGCACTCAGTCAGGTTTAGTAGGAAATTTGCAAACATTGAGGACAAAAAGTGTGGTGTCCTATATTCTCAGGTTGCCACTATCCCTCTGTATCAATCGACAAAAGTTTGTGTCTGGAATTTGCCGTTTCTCCAAAAACAGATCAATTACAGCAATTTCAAATCTGCTTTAAAATGCATGAAGGACGAACAGATCTCTGAACATCTTCAAGTCCTCTTTGCATTTGAATGAGCAACTGAAAGTTGCTCTAATGCAATCACCCAATCAAACTGGCAGCCTAGATTAAAGCAAACTGTACTGCAATCTAACTGCTAATTCAATTTCCTGATCAGGGGTTTAAATGTTTAACTTTGAACATATTTCAAAGTTTTGCGCTCATTTTAAACGCTGCACATAGCATCTTGGTAGAAGTTATGTACTTTTTTGAACTTTTCCACATTTTCTCACTGCAACCACCAACATCCCTTATGTATCCATCATCACTCCAAGTTCAATGAGAATTCAATTAATTATGTCATATTTTGTAGCAGACCCAACTACAGAGAGTAGGCAGGTAGCATTATGGTGAAAGGTCATTTTTTTACAGAAAGTTCAAAAACCCGTAGAGTCCCGTGCAAGAGACCAGGACGTTTAAAAACAGGAAGTGATTGGAACTCAGACCTTTGGGTGAAAGAGGAGTGAATATCTATCACACCTGTTACCAACATCACAAGATAAAAGCAGACAGATCAGTGGTAAAGTTTTGAGACGTTTTAAGACAGGATTAGGTTAGGAAAGGAAAATCTTGCTAACAATCCTGTCATCTGTTCACCCATTAGTTTATAAATGATAATAATGAAACTCAACTGCATTCATTCAGTTTAATATTCAACAAGCTCAATGGAAAATTCACTTTGTGCCATCACACAAACAAAACACATGTAACATTTTCTCTGCAGTGATTAAAAACCATCTACTTTGACCCCAGCAACTAAATTGAAACAATAAAATTAAACCATAAATTATGAACATGGATATGATTTGCTTGTGCGTAATCAGATGTCAGGGTTTGAGTTCGATCTGCAGGCTGAATCTGAGCTTTTTTGTTGCACTACAAACTGAAATCGTAAAACGCCACTTAAGCCAATCTGGGAACATTTCTCCAATTCAAGCAACGGGAAGTCGACATAAATCTTGGCAACACGTTCCAAAGTGTCCCGTCCGTGACATGCTGTCAGTTCCTGGACTGCGAGATACATTTTGTGTTTTGCCCAGGTCAGAGATGATTCTCAGAAGGGGATTTTTTTTTTTTTTTATTGGTTGATTCAGTTACCTCCTGATTTATTCAAACTTGAAAATGTCCGTGCGTTTTTATCCAGTGGTTGGCAAACTCCTAATGGCCTTCTGAAATTTATGTCAAGCTTGAAAGAGTTTGCTTTCTTCTGCAAAGAAGATGGGGAAATCTGGAAACAATGTTTTATTTTATTTTTTACTTATAAAGATGTTTCAAAATCATTTGCACTATTTGTATTGCTGTATTACTTTCCATACATTTTCACCCAATAAAATACATCGAAGTTTGTGTTTATAATGTAAAAAAAAAAAAAAAGTAAGAACCTTGAGAAGGGCAATAAACGTTTTTGTCTGGCACTGTAAGAACAAACAACCACAGTTGCTAAAGACGGGGAATGTGTTTCAGTCCAGCTCACACGTTCTGTTAATGGACCCGGCTTTTCAACAAGTCCTCAAGGATGCTTTGACTTCTCCTTTTCCCCACTTCTCTCTGTCTCATATTGTATCTCCAACTGTGCTCGCTCTCACCTGTCTCCTTCCTTCTATATTTTCATTTCCAACATTATTCACGGCTGATTGCAGGACAAGAATACTCAGGTTCTGTTTTCCAGCGCTGTAGGTCCGTATGATTGGAGTTTTCCTTTGCTGTATCGGATGTCTCGCTTTCATTTATTCTGCAGTTATTCAAGCGCCCCTCGGCACCCTGGGAACAGGCAGAATAACACTCCGCCAGCCTCGCCTATCTAAGTTGTAATGGAGATTGGCCTCCAAACATCAATCTCTCTACTAGTAAGGAGGGCTGCAAATTAGCCATGCAACAGGAAAACAAATGGATTGGCAAACCATTAAAGGACATCGACGGGAAGCGCTTGTTTACCGCTGTAAGTCGGTGTCAACAGATCGCATGTGTTATTGGGCCAAAAGGGGAAACCTAACTAGAAGGCACAAACAAGACTCCTGGCCATTGTGAACATTTTAAAGTAGCAGATATTTGGTGCTCCTATGCATTCTTGTGATATCCTCTCACAGTTTTGTGACTTAAAGACGAGGTGAAAGATTGAATAAAATTTCTCTCTAATTCTATATTTTAAACCTTCCAAATTCTTATTCACTAATAAACAAATGTCTGTAATCTCATACTGACTCTATTCTCCTAATTTTATTCTTTATTTTGGTTTAGCATAGCTCTGATACGCCGTTGCCGATTTTGGCGCAACCAAGAAAAATAAAAAAATTAAAAACATATCTTAGTGTAGCAAGTAGAGCTCCAGTTTTTCTATCGCTTAAAATACTCCACTAAGTATTGCCATTGCTTCTAAATCGTCGGCCATGTTTATTTACTCTGTCTGAACTCACGTTTGGTCTCTAGGTGTTACGGGACTTCCTGTCTGACATCTGAATGTTGGTCGGTGAAACTGGTTAGTGTGAGGTTAGTTGCTCCTGCTGTATCACTGGACAACCAAACTTGTTACACCTACGATTTTTTTTTATTGTTTATTTGTGTTTGGTCTCTCAGATTTTGCCACATGAACCAGGCTTAAGATGGTATCATTGTCATTATCCACAGTGAAACATGACTTTTACCCTCTTAGGCTTTTTCCTTTAGGAGCACATAATACCAGCACCATTAAAAGAAACATGCATGCCCTCCAGATGCTGCTGTTGGAGACTTTAATCTGAAACTACCGTCTGTTTATAGACTACCTTGGTGCCCTTGGGCTCTCGTTGCACCGATACAGTGTAAACCTGAGAGTGACCTCTCTCAAGTTAGTGGGAAACACGAGTGAAAGTTCCTGTACATGAAGTCAAACTGATTCATGACTGCCTTCGGACCAGTGCGACTGTAAAACTAAATGACCCACCAAGGAGAGCGAGGGCAGTGATAATAGGGTGGAATCATGGGCAACACTTCGAGATCAATCATGTAAGGCTCCAAACACAAACCACAGGCCTGCAGTTCATGTTATTCCTGACGCTGCCGGGTGACTTTTAATTGGGTGCTGAGCTTTACGGATCAAACGAAGAGTCACTTTAAATCGGTAAAAAAAAAAAACGACCGCTTGGTATGTTGCTTCTGATTGCTGGTGGTGCCACAGCTTCAACCTTTAAGTCGCAGTCTGGCTCATAGTTTCATTGGCCACTTATTGAGATAAGTGGCCAATGAAAAAAATGAAACATTTTTTCCACTATCTGGAATTATCATGTTGAAGAAAACAAGTAGGAAGGCAGAGTTTCGTTTACAACGTGACTCTGTTGGACTGAGTTTTTCACCGTTTATGAAGAAGTTCAAGCCGCTTGTTAAACCCTACAGAAAATGTGAGGATCAAGTACGACAGTATTAATCCATACAAAGGAAAAAAAAGGTCCTGCAAGAATAAAGTCAAAATATGGGAACAAAATCATAATATTATGACTTTACAGAATTTTTATTAATTAAATTTTCATCCATGTTCTTAAGGCACTGTATTGCATTCACTCGCAGTTGAATACTAAATATTATGAATTTCATTTAATTCTTTTTGGGAAGATGGTCTTATGGTTAATACAAATACTGGATGAAAAGAACAAAAAGTGAAGTTTCTGGAAAGAGACATTTACTGAAAACAACATCTGTTAAGCTGTAATTGCATCTTTCTGAAACAGTGGACTAAAAGAGCCTGAAATAAATCAAATAACTTCTGACAATCAATATGCATGGTACTGCAGTCATTAACATTCCAGGAGAGGGAAGATGCACGTCCACAGCATCTGTGGAGAGGCAAGATAATCAGCTGGTTGAGATTTGTTGCTTCATTTCTCTACCATTATTTGCCCTGCAGTCTCACTGGTGCATTGTGGGTCAACCATACACAGAATTATAAATATTACATGAGATTTGTCCCTAAAGTAGCTTCGACTGGCTTAGAACCGTTTAATCTTTGCCGTCAATCACATTTACCCAATCAGATGACTTCACAGTCGCCGTTTGTTGGCTGTGTTTGAAGTTGTAGGGATAAATCATCATGTTTTTCCTTTTCTAGCTCACCGTTCTGATCTGTTATAGATGACAATATGGAATTACAGCCAAGTTTTCTCAAAAGACAAGCAAATTAGCCTCCAACGGTAACATATGGGCTTAAACATTCTCGCAGAAAGAACACAGACTATTTCTGAGCAACACTGTCAATTAGCTATAATTAGTGGAAAGGGGAACTGGAAGTATCCCAGCAGACATGAGGGAAAACAGAGAATTTCTCAGATCTTTCTTCGTTCGACTCAACAGGATGGCTACACACACGAAAACTATTACTAAAAACCATTGAAGGTGCAATTCCTAATCCCACATTCATGTCAAATTTTATTCATGTCTGTCCTCAAGATGGCACTTTTTTCCTTATTCAGCAATCAATCAATCAAAATCCCAACCCTGCAACAATGGGCAGGTATAGACAATGGATGGATGTTTTAGGTTAAAGGACCTTCAATTATTTAAGGTTATACAAAAAGAATTTGTAACTTTATCTTTTATATTTTGGGGAAGCTAAACGTTTGTCCTTAGAGCGCATGATTTACAGGTAAAGAGACTTTAAAGGACCATATAAAGCTCAAAAACTGAGTTTACAACAAAATCCCTCCTCCTTCTTTCCACTATCAAATTGAAAATTAAGTATAACATTTCAAGTTTTTCATTACGTTCACTTTTTAAGCTGCAAAGACCTAGCCTGGTAAAGAAAACAGCCTACGCTTTGCTTCATGCGCAGCGTCTTGACTCTCAACTATTGATTACCGATTGCTTCCTGAAGGCGTGAGGTTTAAAATTTGACACCAGTTGCTAACGTTTGCCTCTGATCGATGCTGGGAAAATCCCAGTAGATCAGTAGTTTCTGAAATACTCAGATCAGCCCGACTGGCACCAACAACCATGACACGTTCAAAGTCACTTAAATCACCTTTCGTCCCCATCCTGATGCTCGGGTTGAACTGCGCAGGTCTACATACCTAAAAGCATCGAGTGGCTGCCATGTGATTGGCTGATTCTTGGACAGGTGTACCAAATGAAGTGGCTGGTGAAAATGCCAGTATTAAAAGTAGAATACATTAGAAATAGTAAGTTATTTACCATTTATTAACTTAAAACTTTTTAAATCAATAATACAAACTTTTGCTCATTTATTTGACACTGGAAAAACTTTGAATGACTTGATTTCATGGTTTCTCTTATGTGCATTTGTAACAAAGGTGTTGCTGAGAGCGACATATTACTAAAACAGTGTTTAGAATATATAAAAATATATTTATAAGGAGCAGATAAACATTAAAGGGATTACTGACCACAAAAAGTTTTGGTTTGATGAGGAAAATGCCTGAGGCGTAACTGAGAAACTACTAATCAGGGGCAAACTGAGGACATCAACAACATGTGAAGAGTTATCCATGAACAGGAAATACAAATGGTAAAGGAGTAATCGATAAAACACAAATGAACCGAGCACTTGAGACCATCACAATTCTGCTTTAAACATACTCACATTTTTTAGAGATGATGAAACTCGACATCACCTCAAAGTGTTGGAGGAGGGAGGCGCTTTGTCCTCAGCCCAGGAAGCAAAACGTGAGCGCTACAGCGAAGTGGTAGGAACATAATTCAGACGTTTTAAAATTCAATTCTACAACTGGAATGTGGCGTGCTTGGTTTAGCTTGTACTTTCCATATTTAGTTTGAAACTCTTGGGAAGAATCACACGCCGCAGGGAGCAGGAAATGAATTCGGAGCCAATGTGAAACGTTCAGGAAAGAGCTGTGGGGCTTGACGTTTCCCTGTTGTTTTACCCGTGAGCCATTACCTTGTTAGGAACCGGAGTTTCCTGCCTCACAGATTTTCCCATTGCAATTTGAAATATGAACATTAACTTAAAAAAGACGACAAAGGCCAAACACAACTAACATGTTCTATTACCCAGAGATGTGTGATTAGTAATAGGGCCGGTATGTTTTCATCCCCAGTTTAATTAGATTTCGTAACGAGCTTCAATTATGAAACCTTAAAAGAGTGAAACAAGGCGAACACGCTTCGAGTTCTCCAGTATCTACAATAAATCATGATCACGGCCCTTGAAGATATTTAATAGTGCATGCACTGTACAAGTATGAGCAGAACCATTTGGAGAGAAATCAGATGAAAAGAAAACTTGGCCTTGCTTAAAAATTAATCCAAAGTGAAGAAAACCAGCAGAGGCTGAAAGTTCTTCATTTCAGAAACTTCTGTTGCAGTACTTCTTCCATCTGTCTGCGTTACGGGGATAGAAATTATTCACGCTTTGGATGTTTTGTCTTTCTGAGCTAACATGAGTTATTTCTTTGACTTCAACAAACCTCTCTGTGAGGAACGAAGCTGCTTTGTTTGCATTCTCTGATCTTCGGCTGTATAACAAGCGTGGATCTAAAACGGCATTGATTTTTATAACCAGATCTAAAATAATAGGGCAGTCTTGATTGGACAAGAAGATAATCAGCACCACTTCTTCATATCCAGCCACTATAATTAACCCGAGAGCTCAGGGTTTCATCAGCAGTACAAAGTTTAAAGGCCTGATAAACATATTGCTCCTGAGAGATCAGAATTTCTCTCTTCTTCTTTTTTTTAAACAAACTTCTGTTTTGTTACGATGGGAACGATGAAGACCGATGGGTCTGACTAATTTCAGTCCATTACAAGTGTTCATATATTTGAGACGTTTTGTCACATAAGCCTTAAAATACAGTGTTCTATGGATTTTTGTATAATACATCAATAATTTAGAGCAAAGTTGTCCAAGGAGATGTTTGTTCTTGTAAAAATTGCAGATGGACTGGGAGATTGGAAGTAGTTTTAAATGAAAGTATATGAAAATCTGGCAGTACTAAAGTTAAACGGATGTTAGGCTTTTTGATGGATGTTTGTTTCATAGAATTTTTGTGTAAAAGTAAAATTATAAAAAAGCTCAGTAAGCCCATTGTTACCAGCTCGGATTTTACACAACTGCTAGGCAACAGGGCGCATAAACCCAGGAAATGGAAATACATTAAATACATAAAATACATAATTAAATACATCAACCTTTACATTTCACAACTGCTCTTTGGACTCTACTAGCTTTCAAAGGATGCGGCTCCTGGATTTGGACAAACCCACAAAGTGTTGTATGCAGAGCCAACAATTTAATTTTGTTTTTTTGTGAGCAAAACATTGAATTATCAACATTGCCATCCTAGTGCATTCTGCGGTAAAAAAAAAAAAAACATCTTGCAGTTTGGCTACGTATATATAAAAAATAAAAAAAAATCGAATACATCCAAGTTTTAGTTATAAGTTTTAATAGATGTTAATACTAATTTTATTAATACATGACTGTTAATAATGGCTTTTAAGAGGCGCAAGATTGAGAATGTATTTCAGACACACTGCAGCTCAGCCCCGTTTACTTGCTTTGTTCCTGAAGTGCTAATTCTTCAACGTGGAGATTTATGAAGATACAGGGAGTAAAATCAGTTAACTATAAAGTAATTTAACGTAATAAATAAAGCAATTTAATTTGAACGTGCATTATTGGAATGACGCAATTTTATATTTCTATTTATGAACTTGATTTTGAAAAAGCCATTCGAGGAGCCATTTTTTGTGAACTGGCACTATGCATTAATAAAAAAAATTTTTTAAAAACTATTGAACTCAACACTGCTGAGGTACATAACATTTGAATTAGGACTGCACAGAACTTGAATCATTTAATATTTCATGCCTGTCATGATGGGTCCTAGTTTCTTCACCCACATACAGAACTCCAGGAGAACATTTGATCAGATAAATAAAGTTCATTTTAACAAGGATGAAAAGTGAGATTGTGTGGTTCTTGTCTTTGTGGATGGCAACCAGGGTCGTCTGCACTCTGAAGAGCAGTGAGAAAGACATGGTGAGTTTGAGGTCATTGGAAAGTGGAACTTCAGGAAGAATTAGACTGATCTTACTTGAAATGAAGATTAACTTCAGCCAGGCGGGGGGTGCAGTGGGTTACGGGGTTTGGGCTCTTTGTGGGTGTCCTTGAAGTGATCGGGTTTCCAGTGTGAGGTCTTGACCGAGTGAGTTCTTTGGTGGTGGGTGTAGAGGCTCCGGTGGAGGGCGGACAGGTAAGTTCAGGTGAGGAGGAACGAACCTGCCAGCTGAGAATCCAGGAGCTGTTTATGGTTCATCTGCAGAGGAGAAGAAGGGACTCGGGGAACCAGTGTGTAATAATCCACGGCGTCACCAGGGGAGAAATCCAGAAATTCAGGCTACACAGATGTATTTCCAAGGCTTCGCAAGGAAACACCTGTCAGAGAGGCAACAAGAATTATTACTAGAAGCAACTTCAGAGAAAACACGGAGCGGCAGCTCAGAGGGGCGCAGAGGACCATCACTGGCAAACACTCAGGCGTGGAAGTGCTGGCAGCCTGCTGGCTGGATGATTAGGTGATGAATCACAGGTGCGCTGACCTGGGTCAGAGGCCACGCCCTCCAAGGTGTTGCAGCCTGTAGGCGCCATCTAGTGGATGAAGGGGGAAGCAGCAGGCAACAGAAAAATCCCCACAAAAGACGCTAAAATAATCCTTCCTTGCTTTGTAAACCATCACATTTATGAATTCTTACCTTCCTGTTGTCGCTGACACAATGCAGCTAAGTTGCCATGCATTTCATCACAACATAACAAAACAACAACAAAACTGTTGAAGTTTTAAAGTTCCTCACAGCAAGAAATAAATAGTGCCATCAACTCCTCCTCTTTGTTTGGAAACCTTTGGGATGGGAGACGTTTGAGAATCCTGATGCAAGAGACAATTCCTCTAGACATTCACTTTTAAATTTGTTTGAGAGAGGATTCTTGTTGTTGATCTTTAGTTGTATTTTTCAGTTTATATCCATCACTCAGATCCAGTTTTTTCATGTCCTTTATGAATAAATTTAACTTGAATGCGATTTGTGTGAGGCAGTGATGAAACCGTCCAATCTGAGGAAAACTAAAAACAAACACTCAGCTAATTAGGCTTCTCTGTAGCTGAGCGGGGATGTTTGCTCTCTTGCAGCTCTGTAACATTTAAGTTGACACACACACACACGCGCACACACACACACACCGGGGGAGGAGGAATAACTTGTTCTTCTAGGTTTAGGCCGTTTAAGCAGAGAGAGAGGCGACTCTGCAGCCGTGTCTCTTCAGCTTTTCATCAGCTGCCTTCATTATTTCGCTGAGGCCAGTTAATGAGGCTCTGCGGTGTTGAGACCCGGCTTAACGCGGCTCGGGTTTCATCAACTGACCATGAGAGCCGGCTGCCAACTTCAACATTTCACGCTGTCTTCTCAGCAGGGCGGTGCTCTTCTGTGTGACTGCAAGCAGGCTGCTGGCGAAGCTTTGGAAAGGTCCGAATCCGAGGTTCAAAGTTCATAAATATTCTCTGGTTTATCAGAATCAATCATAGTAAACGTTTCAATTTTATCAGAAATGTTAACTTGTTCTTTTCAAATCTGTATTTCTGCTGAATGGAAGGATTTTCCCCTTATTAAATATTACATCAGGCCAAACGAACATTTTAACACAGAAACGTGAGTTTGTTAAAAATAAATAAATAAATAAATAAATAAACAAAAGAAAAAAAATCTGTTTAATCGTTAAAAGAATTATTTATTTATTCAAATAAACAATTTCTCTAAATTACTAAGTTGCTGTGCAACTGTAGTTCCCACAAAATCAGAAACACTATTAAAACTAAAATGATGTGAATAACTTTGTTCACTTTTAAAATGCCAGAAGACTGATGACAGATCATTTTAGGCTCTAATGACAGCGTGTTAATTAGATAATTGAGTTATTTCAGATGAACTCTTTCACAGCTTCTAATTATTCTGACCCGTGAAGCTTTTCCTTTGCAAAATATGGAGAAATTTCATGTTTGAAGCTAATTTGGAATGACCATAAATCTGAACGTGTATGAACTGTCCTTACGGCTCTAATGAAACCTTGTGAAATTGAAGCAAGTTTAATCTTTTGTGAACCTGGGATATTATTATTATTATTAGTGCTTGAATCTAAACTTCATGGTATACAGGTATGTAAAAGCAGGTTTATTCTCATAGCACATTCACATAGACAAAAACGAAGAAGCAGCATTACATTTTCTGAAGTCGCTATCAAAATGATTAGAAATGATCATTGTGAACAATTGGACTAAAGACTCAAATTAATCTGTTATTAATGCAGGGAGGTCTAAAAGAAATTGGGATTTTCCTTTTATTTGAAGGAACTCAGTGTTTCAGTGGTTTTGTGGTTTTCTGAAAATGTGTTCCAGATTAGTGGAGATGAAAAACTGACTGCTGCTTCTCCAAGATTGTTTCTGATTCTAGGGATGCAGAAGAAAACCAAAACTAGAAGACCTGCAATAGATCTGTAATGTATTTTGTACTGCTGAGCCATTCAGTGATTCATAAACTAATAAGAGTACTTTAAGGTTTATTATTTGCCAAGTTAGATCATGTGAACTAACTCTAAAAAGAAAAAAAACACTAACAAAGTCCTAACGGATCAAGATAAAAATATCATGTTTCACTTTATCAAACGCTGCAGTGAAAGAGGTGAAAGAACAAACAGCAGGATTGGCTCAAGATTGTCATTCATGACTCCAAAAAAGGGCATCAACTGTTCTGCAACCGCACACCAGAGAGAACAACCACCAAAGCTTGAGGGTTTTTCCCCCCTGGAAACCAATTCTTGCTAGACGTTTTTACCCTGACTGGGTCAAAACCATGAAGAATTCATGGGACCCGACTTGGTGTTGAATAGAAGTGGATGCCATTGGATATTTATGATCCTCTTATGCTTCAAAAGTCCCTGCGCAGTCATTTCTTATAATTTAATAGATCTTTGAAATCTAAGCATCTGACTGAAGGCACATCTGAGGCATATTATGTTAGTTTCGCTTTAAATTAAATCAAGGAGAAAAAGTCTGAGATATTGTGACACTGTTCCCAGAACAAGCGCCGCTTTCCCCCTTCGGCCCGGGCTGCTGAGATAAGCTTGTCCCGGGGTTGACGTTGTTTCACTCGCTGTACCGAAGATTGAAAGAGATCAATCATCTCTGATTCATTCTGCCATTAACCTTCGCTGTCCGTTTTGTTACTTGTACACTAATGGTTGGTCTAGCCCTCGCTGGGCTTTCTGTTCCCATTCTGCTGTTTCTTTCAGTTTCAAGTAACAAAAGCCCCAGAGTCTGGGGAAATTCACGAAATATACCTGAAAGATGGTGTAATATGCTAATTTATGCAGCGCCGCGCATTTATAAGTGGAAACCACACAGGTTTCACTAGGTCAGGTTCTTCTGATGATCCCAGCCTCATCAGAAGAATGTTAGAGTTAAGATCTACTCATATTGTCCTCTTAGATACAAAAACACAGAAAATATATATCAATCTTTATTTACGGACAAAAAGTAGTAAAAAAAAAAGCTTTTCAATCAGTTTTTTTCCCTCTGGGACATGGAGGATGTGTTTTTACCTGGCAATTCGTTTCTTTTACCTCACAGTAGGTTTTGCGTTCTCCAGCATTAATGTACTGATCAGTTCATGAGGCATAATTAAATACTGTAAGCCTTTCTTACGGTGGCCATCTTACTTTCTGCTTCAATTTAAGGCTTTCGTGAGGTTTTTCTGAGTCTGGGGTAAAAAGTCATCTGACAATTTTGATTGTTTCTCTTTTCTGTTGGTAGTCTGAACAAAAGGGCCGTTTCCATCTCAACCTTACACAAACAGACATGACCATGCAGTTAATAAATCAGTTTTTTGCACCAAAGAGTTAATAATAATAAAAACCTTTTCAATGAGGCTCTTTAAATGTGAATATATTAGAAATGCGAGCAGCAGCTGTCTATTAAGAGAGAATAAAGTTTTGCAATGTCCTTCATACTGATAAATTAAAGTGTCAGAGAAGCTTTATTTTGAAAAACAGAAGGAACATGTTTCTGTTGAGGCAGAAACGTAGGAAAATCGACTGGTGTTACATTTCTGCCAGTATTTATCAATCACAATAACTGTTACAGCCAGCATGTCTTCTTCTTCTTCTCTTCCTTTTCTGTATATCTGCAGCTTTCTAATCAAATGGACTCCAATGGATCCAGCCCTCATCCTCCCTGAGGTCTACAGCAGAGCTGATTGGTCCACCAATTGTCAGCTCCACCAATCCCTGATGAGGCCTCCCTTCTTAAACCCAAGACTTCCTGGGAGAAGGCGTGGCTGATTCTTTGTTCAGACAGTTTGTCACGTTGTTGGGTGTTTGACTCTGTGGGTTTTGTATCTCTACTAGAGATTTGTAGTTTGTTTTCTGCTTAACCTGGACAAAAGGTGCAGTTTTGCTTTAAGGTCTTTGGTTTAAAACTCTGATTGTTTTGTGGATTTTGTTTTATTTAGTACTTTTGGCTGTAAGCCTCTACCTTTATTGTTGATCTTTACCCTTTTATTTTGTTAAACCCAAACAATAAACCCCAAACTGTTAAACCTTTAGCATCTAGGTTTCTTTATTCTCCTTCCCCCTGGTCGTAACAACGAGGCATTTATTAAAAGAGAGAGCGTGAAGCCCTGATGGTGGGAATCTGCATTGATTCTTCATTTATGAAGGGCGAGAGGTAAAACACGCCTCCAGTTTCCTGCATGTCCATAGAGAGGCTGAAGAGCGGGACCCGCACCGTTACTGTCACTGAAAAGTTCATCTGAAGTGCCGAAATTGGCTCTCGTTAACATAGACGCCTGAGGAAAATTGCATCATGCCTGCGGCGAACCATTTCAACAGAACAAGAGGAGAATTGGGACAAGGCCACTGTCTTCTTAGCACTTTCCATTAACCAAATAGCTTCGCAAATTGGAATTATGAAAATACATCAATATGCCACTAATGTCGAAAAAACACAATTCTGCAAACGGAATTAAAATCATTCTTGGATAAGTTTGTTGATGCAATAAAACATTAAAAAAACACCATAATCGTTCCACTACTTCCTGTCATCTCCTTCATCTTTTCTGCCAGTAGTAACAACAGAATGAGTTGGTCACATGACTCGTGTGAAGCAGCAAAGTGTTTCCATCGCTGTGTTGCGAAATACACTAATTCCATCGTCCTCATTCCAGGGCAAAATCTTCAACCCAAATATGTGAGTTGCTTTGAAATTGACTCGTTTCCAGTGATCAATTTTATTTTCGTAAATTCAATTTGCGAAAATTTTAAGGTCGATGGAAAGGCAGCTGAATGCAAATTCGTTCTTGAGCCGTCTTCTTCATCACGCAGGAGCCCAAATGTTTTGGAACCAGTTGGTAAAAAGCCGAATGTTATCCACACTGCAGCATTCAAAGCATGTGGAAAAGTCACAAGTTAGAGTCTGGAAATCAAGATACGCCACACGTACCGAGGAATCCACTTCCAGCACTGCTCTCTAGTGGCTGGAGTGATGTTTGCTGGTTAAACCATTAAATACCTAAATCTGTAAGCATTATTTGTGCTACCTTCTAATTATAAGATCCTTCAGTTTTGTGGATGAATTTACTACCAAGTGGTGAATTAACTACAACCAGGCCAGACTGAACTCCTCAACAAAGTCAAAGGGGTTTTTACGCTTGTTAGACTCTAATTAAAGACAGAAAGGTCTCAACCTGGAAGAACTCTTCGACAGAGAGGGAACATCAGAGGCAGAGGAAGGGAAACGAAGCCCCTCCTATTCCTAGAGACAACTCCCATTGGTGACCAAAGACACTTTGGAGGGTCTCTTCAGGCTGCTCCCCTCATGCTCACTTTGAAGAAGAGCCGTGGCGTTTCTTACATCTTCCTTCCTTTGAACGTCAAGTCCTTTTACTCTCAGATAAACTGTCACTGAGTATTAAAGATTAAAGAATGTGTTGGGACTGTTGTCTTCAGAAAGGAAAATATCTTTATGTCGGGAAGGAATCCCATTTCAAACATACCGTAACATAAATAACCGAAGGCTCATCTTATTATATTCTGCAGCCGTACGTCAGGTTAAAAGGTCCTGCCTGCTGTTACTGAGGAAAAGCACAGCCTGCTCCACCGCGCTGACCGCAGCTTGCCTTTTCCTGCCACCGCGTAACAGAAATCTTCACGCGGTTTGATGTGATTCACACACACAAACACACCACCCTCCCAAGAAGCAAGTCTATCCATCTGTCTGCTTGAGTGCAGATTATCTTGGGTGCTGCAGAGAAAGGTCCCGTGACTGAAGGGGGGAACACAATCATGGACAGATCTGAAGAGAGATGTAGAATACAAATTGCTAAATTTGCACATGTTGAGACGCCACACAGCTTCACGCCACAGATATTTATTCATAGAAAATGCGGAAGATATTCCAGAAAGGATATATTTGTGGTTTAGTCATGGTATGTAGAGCAGAGATGATGAGTTGAGTTTCAAACTCTGATATGTCTATCAGATTATGTCAGAAGTTCATAATCTGATAGATAATCTGGTCAAGGTCAACTAACTATGCATTTATGAAAATACAACAACTTCTCTTTGTATCATCTGACGCCTTTAAATTTGTCTCTGTCTCTTTAAGAAGCTCCTACCCTTTCCGACCCTCTGCCTTCAGCACGTCATGACAACCATGCTTCTCCATGATGTCGTTTACAGCCGTTCTTAGAAGTGTTGCAGTTCGTATGATGAGCTCCACCAGGTGTTTGCTAATCGCTGCTGCCGCTAGAATCCCCAAACGGTTGCCATGGGAGATTCAAGTATTCCTAAGATGTGCCTGAATGAGTCAGATCATGTTTTCGATGAGAAAACGTCATAGCATCATATGAATCTAAAAAAAAAACAAAGGACTTTGTGCAAAAATGTTTTTGTTGAACTTGATAGGATTATATGCCAAACCCAGCAGACTCACCCTCATAAATAAACAAAGCTGCGCATATTTTTTTTTCTACTTCCAGACAGTAAACACCTACATGTCTTTAAATTATTAAGTTCCCGGCAATAGATGTGAGATGTGAGCCAGAAAACCTACATCTCTTATTTTGTGCCCGCTTCAACCTCGTCTTGTTTCCCTCGCCTTTGATTAAATTTAAGCTGATAAACTCACACCCTGTGAAATCACTCCCAGCGAGGAGTCCTCTCAAAGTCCTCCTCGCTGGATTTAAATCTGATAAATCCGCTCCGTCTCCAGGGATCACCGGGGGTTTGACTTGACGTGAAACTGTTGCAAGAGCTGGGAAGTTGCTGAAATCCCCCCCTCAACAAACTCCATCATTTCCTTGACGTCTGGTTTGAACTCAGTCACTTTATATTCCACAGATGTTTGTTTACGTGCCGATGATAACTTATGCACATATAGCTGTATGTTTTGAGTTTTTTTTTTCTGGATGCCAGCATCACAGCGAGGGGCAAGACTTCTGATGAGAGGAAGTTTGTGGAAGCTTTTGATGCTGAGGGGTCCGCCGGACCAGAGGAAGTCTTCATGTCCCTGAAAGCCTGACTGTGGGAAACCTCCGTAATCTCCTCTTCCCAGGGCCAAAGCATTAGCTCCAAGCTGGCTTTGTGGTGCCAGGCCTCACTTTGTTTTAAACACACACCTTTCAGATAACTACACTTCTGGAAACTGAAGTAAAGCTAAACATCATCCCAGATTTTTACCTTTTTCATTGAATAGCTTTTCTTTTCTTTTTTTTTTCTTTTGCAATGAGTTTCCTATACATATTTTTGACGTATTACAACTTCAAGCCTTGCCTGCTGTCAGCTCAGGTTGACTGTGATGTCTGTGTAATTTCCACATTTAGGTTTTTTTTTTTCTGTGAAATGTGTAAAGATTTCTAATGTCCTGAGATCTTCACAGGCCAGATGAATTTAAATCGATATTTATAGTTCAGGTAATTGATTATATTTTCATTTAGGTGTATCAGGACAAAATGACCACACTTTGTTTTAAGATCATTTGTAAATTAAAAAAAATACATAAATAAATCATATGTTATTTTGTACATTTCAAAGCTGTGCACTGCTGTATGTTGGTCAGTCACATGAAGTCTAAATGATATTCACTGAAGTTTGTTGTAAGAGACAAAATAAGAAAATGTTTTAGAGGTGCAGATATTTTTACAATGCACTGCATGTGCTGTAAATCAAATAAAACCCCTTCAAGCTCGTCTGAATGGTTTGAGCACACAGCAGAGCTACCGGCTCACATGAATCCGTTAAGTGGCCACGAGGCAAACAGTAAATAGACGAATTACGTTGAGGAGGCAGAGCCAGATCACAGTCATCATCAGCGACCTCAACCCACCGCTGCAGGCTCGGTATTTCCCACCGACTCTGAGAGGAATAGGACCATCTGTAGATGTTATTCTTCTGAAATCGCTCCGGCCTGCTTCTGACTCAGCTGTGCAAACGAAAACAAATATTAGAATCATCACTGGGACTGCAGGAAACAAGCTAAAATAGCTGAGCTAATGTGGCTACTTGGCACTTAGAAATTGTTTGAGTGGAATTAAAGGATGTTACATTTTACAAAGATGGTGCAATTTAAAATGTGAATGTTTGTGGAAGCAGGAGTAAAAAGATGAGAGATCTCTTATTTGGTCTTCAATCAGATTGCAAGTGGAGGAGAATTCAGCAACTCCTAGAAGAAATGTAACAATGTGAACATTGTGCATCATGATGACTGAGGGGAAATTCATCACCGTTACGTTAACAGTGTAGTGGATTTTCGCCTATTTGTGTCCCAGCATTTGCAAACTTTTTTCATATGCTGTTTTTTCACACCTGATAGTCCATTGACTGGTCCACTGACCAGTCAATGGACTATGCTGTGGTTCACTACTTGAAAAGCCTCCTCTCCTGTTGGCGCTGCACCAAGAACCTCTGTAGGAAATGACACAAAGACCTCTGAAGACATTGAGCGCAACTTCCTTCTTCACAAAATGCTCACAAAAATGGAGTGCTGATATTTTAGGATGTTGTAGGATTTCTCTTTTGTCTTTGGTAAGAGACCACAAGCCATTTCTCTGTGTAGCTAGACTCACATGTTTGTTTTGGTTGTATTTACCCAGAATGCCCTAAGCAAAATAGATTAGGGCATTCGAAGCTATTTTTGGAGCGGTCTCCGGTCTGCTTGGCGTCCACATATCCATTCAAACCGCACCAGGGTTCACTTTCACTGAACTGAGACAGAGGTTTGTAGGCGGACGACTAGAGTTCGTTGATTTTGCTCCTGTGATGTCCCCTCTACTTCACATGGAGGGATCCGAACCTGACACTAATTGTTCTTTGTCCCGATTCACACCAGAAGTACAGTAGTGGTATCCGGCGTCTCCTGGCTGTAAAAGCAGCCGTGCTCCTACTTGCCAGGTGGTGGGGATGGTGGAGCTGAGTTGAAGTTTGCTTGGGGCTGAGCTGACTTCTCGGCCCAGCTCTGCTTTTCAGACTGGCTCTTGCCTGACTCACCATGCCAACCCCGACTTTGCTTTCTTTTGCAGGACCCCCTGCTCAGACCACCTGCTTTTTTGGCAATGCCATCGGCCACAGAGGGCGCCTGCTGATTTGGTTTAGTTTTCTACTTTTATTTCATGTTTGATGCTCAATAAAGAGCCTAATCATTGTTGAAGTCTGTGTCTCCCTGTTTTTTGTTACAGCTCAACAAGCCGGGATGTAACAGGTCTGCATCTGAGTTAGATTAAAGCGGCCCAAACAGGGCTGGTGTGAATGCAGCCTCAGTCTTAAGCCACTTTGAGGACAACTCAAACATGCAGGTTAAACAGGAAATACAGCATTTTCAGAACTTGGTTATACCCATGTCTGCTCAGATTCTTTTTGGGTTGTTGTCAGCTGACATCAAGATTTAAAAAGTGCCACCGAGAGTGAAATCAAATCATTCATGATCTTGTAAAAACATGTGTTAAATTCTTCTAGATCATTCAACAATGATATCATCCACTTTTCACACATGTCTTTAAGGAGTGTTTGCAGCTCTTTGTGCGTCTCGTCATCCTTCAATGTCGCGGCCCAGAAACTCATTCGGTACGTCTCAGTGCTTTTCTCCAATTTTTCAATAACCGCAGTTTTTACTTTGTCGTAGTCCATCGTCTCTTCAGTGTCCATTGCTACGTAACCAGCTCAGCGGTGCCACACACTCAAAACACCATTTGGTATAACTCAGTGATGCAATCAGTGACGTCATTCACTGATGCCAGCCCAGGAAGTGCTGGGCTGGCATCAGGGACAAACAACGGTGAGTAAAAAGAAAACAACTATTTACTAGAAATGCACATGGAGACAAAATAAACATTCATATTTATCTAACGGTTTAGAAATCGTAGCTTTGGACGCAGATTGCAACATAATGTTACCACAAGCAAAACCAGCGTGGTGAGTGAAGCAAAGTTACAACAGCAACGTTTCATTTAAAGCACAATGAGCAACTATTGGAAGATGAAATGAACCAGAAATGTGTTTAAATAAATTGTAAATAAATACAAAAATGAACCACTTTGTCACAGAGAGCAAGGATGACAGGACAAATGGAAGAATGGAATAACAAAGGGAAGGAGATGATTTAGACAATGTGATAGAAAAAATATTTTTAATACTTTTATTCCTTTTTCCATTTCTTTCCTACAATTATGCTCCACAATGTTACAAACTATTTAAGAACCCAGTGTGACCATCTAAAAATAGAGATTTAACACCTCAAAGACTTTGCAGAAAGACACAGTGGATCTATTTTACCCAGTTCAACTGAGAAACTCCAGACAAAGGCACAGATGTCCAGAGGAAATGAGTCACTTCACCAGAAGATCATAAAAAAAATGCAGACTACTGTGATTACTACATGTTTATAACATGATGTTGTTTGTACATTTTCCAAAGCCGATTTTCCTCCAAAGGGTTTCTTCCCCCTGTCATGTGGCTCCATTTCCTGTGAACAAGTAATTACCCGAAAATGAACACCGACGCTTTCTTTGCTCACAGCTACAACGGAGCGGAACGCCGGACGAATTTCCATAACACCTGTAGCTCAATCAGAAGGATTATTAAGTCCTCTAATTAGAGGATGATGGGGTCTCACTCAGCACCAGGCTTTCTCATCACACCAAAACTCGTTAAGTTTTAGTATTCTTGTTAGACTAACGGTTGAAACATTTCACATGTTTTCAGTGTTCTTTAATAAATATCTTATAAAGTTATGAAATGCTTTATGTCCTACAGTTACACAATTATTTCTGGTGAAATTTCCAGTCTTCCAGCTTATCAGGTGCAACATAGTACCTCAAACGTAACATGATGTTCATTTCATTGATTTAATTATCGTTCTTTCAGTCAATGGACACAAATTGGGCTTTTTACATGAGACACAATGCATTTTGGGGTGTCATATCCATCACCTCAAACTACACACCACATTTTTTACATGAGGAAGGTCAGGGATTCTTCTGTTTCGATTAACAGTAAAAGTTTTTAAGACCATTTTAAAAACGCTTCTAATTTGCATATCAGTGACGTCCAACGTCACTGACATGCATTGAGTGGAGACTCTTGACTCTTGCCTACTCTTTTCCTCTCTCTGGTTCTTTGTACAATGGTGGACGAAATATTGAGACACTTTTGTTTTTATTTACTGTAAGTAAATGTAACCAGGATAATTTTTCTATATTAGATTCAGTTTATTTATTTTATTTTCCATTTTGTTAGATTTAATTTGATTTATTTTTATTTAAAGGTTTAATTAAAATCCTCCTTTCCTTAATTTATTCAACACCAATCAGGCGAGAACAACATTGTTCTCGCGCGGTTGTGACGTCATGTGACAGCTGCACGTCAGCGTCCTAAATTGACAGCTACGGCTTATATGGCTGCTAATCGCACCTTAGGTAGGAAACGCTGTCGGACCCTGACGTACAGGTAGGCTTCTGGTCTGTTCCCAAAGCGGTTTTCAGATATCTATTGTATATCCTGCAATCGTGTGCCTCTGTTAACTTGCAGACGTGTGTTCAATCAACCGAACGTTGTAAAGATCACGGTTGGTCAAGAGGGAATTGGTGAGTGTTTGCTCGGGAGCTAGCATGCTAGCACTAGCCTCCCCAGCCTGTTGTAATTATACACCGATCTAAAGCACATTCAAATTGAAATGCTTACCGAAACTACTGTTGTGTAAAAATACTGTTTTGCATAAGTTGCATTTAATTATTATGTAAACTCCTGCAATTATAAGAAAATACATGTAAATTGACTATTTAGGCCTGTTTACACAGGCCAGGTGTATTGCAGATCCCCCGCTCAAGGAGTGGCTGAAGGGTCTGGGATACAGCAAGGATTGTCTGGCTTCATGCTGACCAGACTGGCGAGCTAACCGTTTAG
>CAEFZX010005574.1:0-83721 GCA_903066825.1 Alfaro cultratus | reverse complement strand
TCAAAATAGTTCCTGTTTTTCCACCAACAAACTGCGCATCTCCCTCCATTGTTTACATTTCTGTCGCATAGAGACGTCGGTCACTCGACAAGACGCGTAGAGGAAATACAATTAAATAACAAAAGAAGATAGTAACGCAAAGTGATTTTGATAAGTAACTGTAGTCTGATTACTGGATTTGAAATAGCAACGGGTTAGATTACTCGTTACTGAAAAATGCGCTCCGACGTCAGTAATGCGTTACTGACAACACTGCTTACAACAAATACAAATTTAATTCACTTTCCTCTCATAGTTAGGATGCCTCATAGAAGCAATGGAAATAAAATTTTAATTGAGGAATGTTATGTTTTGGCATCACAATACAAGAATGAAAAACTGACTCATTGCAAATTGTCAGTCACAACGTTTTTTCATTTTATTTTCATAGTAAACACAAACACCACAACTTTTTGTCTCGTGTACACTCATTCATTAACGTGGGCTAAATACAGCAAATGAACGACTGACTGTATCCACTTCTTCCCGACTATAAGAACATTTTCTACACTAAAAAAATAAAAACTAGCGATTCCAAAAATGTAGAACATTTTGTATTTTTGTATAAATGATTTATAGATTCTCTCTCTCTCTGTATCTATATTTAAATATATATATAATGTCTAAGTCGGACTGCTTTTTTATATTATTAAAATAAGTGTTTGGTTTGTGAAGGTTAAATTTTAAAAAATGTAAAAAAAAAAAAAAAAAAAAATTGCCCACTTGTCCTCTCAATTTTGACCCACATTCCTGACCCATCAGTTCTAATTTATGCAGAAGGTTGTTTATTCACAGCTGTCCAGTGGGCAGTCATTGACGTCCTCCCCAATGAGGGTAAGCTGCCAAAGGTCACTGCTCAGGAAGCAGACAGTTCACACAGGGCGGTATTATTTAAAAAAACTTAGTGGAAGAAAAACATAGAAAAGGCATAAAAAGGTGCATAAGAAACAGTATTGAATGGAATGTGAATCAGCCCGTTCAAGAGATTGAGATTGACGAGGTGTGGGCCGCAGTTGGATTCAGTCCAGTTCTTTCCAGAGGAAAGTCATTTTTGCATTTCATTTTGAAATCAAGGACCCAGAGTCTGGAAGAAGAGCGGACCGGCACAGAATCCAAGTTTCTTGAGGTCTAGGGAAGTCTTTCTTAGTCTGATAACTTGTGTCACCTGCTGGTCCACATATTTTGTTTTATCAACACCGAAGACCTTTTTTTTTTTCAGTGAAGGGATTTTGGCAAGTTTTGTGGAGATGCTGATTTGATTTTCCGTCAGGACTTGCCTCCTGCCTGCGAAAGGTACAAACAACGGCATGACCTTAGCCTCAGAGAAAATGAGCTGAAAGTCAAATAAAGCAACCTGGGCTTCCTTAACACCTAATGAGCTCTACCGGTCAGGCATCTCCAGCCCTGCACTGATGCAAAAGGAGCCTCAGCCAAATATTAAAAAGCATTTTATGTAGATTTGTAAATGATCTTTTAGGCATTACGACACTAACAAACATAATCAGATTTTACTGTGTGTAACCAATCTACATGATACACAAGTTCTTTTCAGATTGGAAATGAACTTGTTTATCATTTTCTAATTTTTTTTTTTACATGTACCAGTAGTCTCTCCCAACATGCATCGCTCTGTAAATGAGAGGATTCATCTTCTGGGAGGCAAACAATGCAGTGAAAGTAGGCAGGGCTTCACTCAGTAAGAGTGTGTCTGTACCTTTAAGACTAACTGCGACGCAGCAGCGGTGAGGAAGTGAGAGAGCAAGCTTTCGCTTCCCCCGTGAAACTTCTTTATTTATACCTGCTTCGGAAACGGGAACCAACAAACAACTGAGACTAGAAGCAGCAGAGAGGGGGGGGGAGGAGGTGTCCGCATGTCTCTGTCTGACAGGTGGACACTTTGTTCATTCTGCAAGAGAGTCCTGAGACCGACGTGGTGAGTGAATGTTCACTGTTTTCTTAGATAATAAAACAAGGACGCTGTAATATGAAGGTTAGTTGGAAACTGGCCTCAGACTGTGGGGTGGAGCAGGTTTGCAATGGGTCGTTTGTGCGCCACAAAACCAGCTGCCCTGATACTAGTCCATCCACGCCTAGTGACTGCATTATTAATAGTCAACAAACGTGTGCACAGTTTATAAATATTTTAGATCTTAACTTTGTTTCCAAGAGAAATTGTTCTAGCACAAGAGGAAACACTTGTACAGCTGAAGAAATAAAAAAAGAGCATTTTTTGGACAATTATTTGAAACTATACACATTTATTTAGGATGTCATATAGTTTGAAATAGTTTTAAAGACTTGAGGCCTCCGGGACCTGTGAAAAAGTTTGGTCATCACTTCCTCATAAACTTTTAAAGTCAGTTCCTAAAGCGCAAAGCTGAGATAGTTTGTGCACTGATCCAGTTTTCAAGAATTGTATGGCCTATTTTACTTTAAATTTTCCGTATCCATGTAATAAGCACAAAAAATTTTGATGGTCAAACCGATGGATATATATCTGATTTTTATAAAAAAGGTCACGTTTTACTTATTGTTAAATTGGCAAATATTAATTTCATCATGGATCATTGACGCATGATGGTGTTGATTTCTGATCTCAAGTTTTCTCCTGAATATGTGGTAAAATTGTAAAGAGTATGCCAAAAATATTCACACTCCTTGAACTTCTTCACATTTATATATGTTATATCCATAAATTTGAAAGAATATTTCATTGGGATTTATCTAATAAACCAGCACAAAGGAGGAACATTAGGGCATTGGTTTTATTTAGTTGTACAAAAAACAAAGAAAGAGAAAAAAACTATTACCACAGCATGATACTGCCACCACTCTGTTTCACTGTGTTGATTTCGTGTCAGTTAATAAATAACTTTGTTTTGGTTGACCATTTGCATGAAAAGCAACTAGATTAACAGAAAATAAAAAAAGCCCCTCGGACTGCATTTAGAAACCTGAAACCACAAAGTTTTTCCTTACTTTTTAAAAAATTAATTCAAAGAAAGGAGAAATTCCCATTGCTATTAATATTCTTCAGGAAAGCGGTTATGTTTGAAAAATGGTAGGCTAAACTAAGTTGAAAAAATAAACGAATCCACATGCAAATAATAAGGCTAACATTCAAACAAAACGCAAATATAAGGACAAATAAGAACAAACTCAATAATAATAAAATTCAAACGTCTGACAGGATGAAGGATGATCGTAATAATTGAAAGGTACATTTTCAAAAAGGCTGTTGATTTCAAATAATAAGTGTTTTTGCTATATTTGCTTTTTAAAATGTATCAATAATTTTTGATACTGTGTGTTTATTAGGTCATTTTTTTTATTTATTTCTATCACTGTTTTTCTTAATTTCAACTTTAGAAGTAATCTAAACTCCATGTATTATTAGTTATATTGATAACTTGTGTCGTAATAGGACTGTTATAATTAATAACAGATTAGTTATTTTGTTAATTAATTATTAACAAAATATTGGTGTGGTGTGGTACAGAATGAAAGAAAAACAGCTATTAAAACCTACAAACGTTAGCAGACTACATAATGCATAAATGTGCCTCAAATTACTAAAAACAATTTATTGTTATTTCAACAAACCGTTAAATACAATTTCAATCAGTTTGAGAGTAAAGGTTTTTAATCTTGTGCACTGTCCTCTTTTGGCCACCAGATGGAGGCAACTGAGGGAGAACAGCTTGTTGAGGATGGTGATCAGGTTGCAGCGCCTCCCAATGGTGGCGTGAACGAACTGCTGGATGTGGGGCAAGAGGGAGAGGTGAGCTCTGATTAGGATCAGTAAAAGATGCCTGTTTCTTGACGTAAACGGCTGCTGACGTAACTTCCTTTTTCTGCTCCGATGGAGGAGTTTCTGGGCCCACAGGCACAGTACAATGAGGAGGAGGAAGAAAGGAAGTACTACCGAAGAAAGAGGCTGGGAGTCATCAAGAATGTTGTTGCCAGCAGCTTTGGAGCCATGATTGTGTACAGTGTTTATATGGGTGAGCTTCTAATCATCTCTCCATCCGTCCAAAGGACTGAAATTTCTGGAAATTTGAGTCTGGAGGCGTTTGGAATTTTGGAAAGATGTGTTGGAATCTCAACAGAGAAAAGAGATAAAAACACTGACATATAGCAGAGATTAAGATGTGTTTATATAATCCTGTGTTTGTTTTCTCTAGGCCTTTTACAGATGCAGCTGACTCTTCATTACGACATGACCTACCGTGAGGTGAAATACAGCAACCTTGGTCTTGAGGACATCGACCGGAAGATGCTGATGGGCATCAATGTGACTCCGATTATCGGCCTCCTTTACACACCTGTACTCATCAGGTAGAGACACACAGACATAAAGTAAACATGTATCCCTTTATCTTTATCTGATGGTTCTTTTTCACACGTTTGATCTCCTTCTCAGGTTTCTTGGCACTAAGTGGATGATGTTTCTGGCCTCAGGAATCTATGCACTATTTGTCTCAACCAATTACTGGGAGCGGTACTACACACTAGTTCCTTCAGCTGTAGCCATTGGTGTGGCCATTGTGCCTTTTTGGGCTTCTCTGGGAAGTTATATAACAAGGTGAGGCGCAAAGCGCTAAAGAAGACAAATTTTTGCTGATCCCTTTTGCTTCAGGTTGAAGCACAGTGTTTCTGCTAAGTGAATAATCTTAGTCATGTGTGGTGTTTTGGTTATTTTCAGTTAATTTGAGATATGAGTGTCCATAAAATAGTACCTTCTAGAGAAACTAGGGTGGCAAATGAATCACAAACAAACAAACAAACAAACAAACAAACAAACAAACAAACAAACAAAAAATCACATCATCCTACCTCCTGCCCCATGCTCTGGAAGTCACTTGGTCAGATAGCAGCCATTATTCACTATTTTGTGTACTCTACAAAATACAGCATAGTCGTTAGCAAAGAGACATACTTTTACTTTAACTAGAGACCTTTGTCAGTGGCAGGACCTACAAAAATCAAGCTGCTGAGCATGATGATGTTATATATAAAAGGGTGAAAAAAACATGGACAGGAAGCCTCCAGGACAATGTTGAACTTACCTTGTAAAATCCCAAACTGGTTTTAAAATCTTCAGTGGTCCGGCTCCTCGTGATGCTTTGGTTCCTCTTAGAGCTACTGGTTCAGTAACCTATGGAGCATCCGGTGGGAGTTTTTCTGTAAAACGTATCTGGAAGAAAGGTCATTTTTTGTGCAAGGTGTCAGTATGAGAAGCTGATTCACTGCAGATCTAAAAATGAACACAGCTTTACATCATTTTAGTTTAAAAGTGAAGCAGTGTGTAAGGACTGAAAAGTTATGCCCTTATAGCTGACTGCCACTATTTTGGAATCAATTTGATGAGGTGTTTATGGTTTTAAATTGTGGAGTCTGTGTTGTCTTTTGTGTTTGCATTTTAAATTTTTGTTTTTAAATAAATGTGAGCTGGTTTTTTTGTCTTAAAGCTCATTGTGCCACACACTCCCCTCCCCTCCTGCAGGATGGCCCAGCAGTACTATGAATACGCCAACTACAAGGAGGAGCATGTTCAGGAGCAGAGGAAGCTTCCAAAGGGGGCTTGCTACAGCTACATCATCACCTTCCAGTCCATTTTCTATGTCATCTTCAATGTGAGTCTGCACCTTTGCCTCTGCTCTGCAACCGTTTTCAACTTGTGCATCATGTTGTGAAAAACCAATACTGAACATGAAGAGAAAATCAACGTAAATGTTTTTTGTTGTATTTTCTTCCATGTTAGCTGAGCTTCGTCTTTGCCGAGTTCCCCATGCGTCTCGTCCTCCACGATCACCTGCATGAGAACTACCACGTTCTCTGCAACGTGAAAACATGTGGTAAACACATATTGTTTTGACTGGGGACAGATGAGTAAAGCACTTTACTGAAGAAACTCTGAAAATAATATTTCAGTCTGAGAATAGTTATGTCTCATCAGATTATTTGCATTTGATTATGTTTTAGCAGAGAGAGAAACAAAACTCCAGCCAAATGGTGTAACACATGGACAGAAAAAATAGCTTAAGGCTCTTTATCAAGTTATAACATTTATTTAATCACCTATAGGTTTAGTGTTAAACATGCTACATCATCCTCCACACTTATTAGCACTCCTGGGTTAGATGTGTAAAAAAAAAATTAATATTCATAATTTCATCTCACCCTGAAAATGATAAAAACAGACTTTATTCTGCTCACTTGATCTGTAGGTATCATGTAACCTAATGGTCCATTTTTGTCTTGGGTGCTACTCAGAAAAGGGAAAGACAATATAACATGTCAAGTGTTGAGGTTCATAAATTAGAAAATGTCTGCATGTAGCCAGCTACTTCTTCAAAGTTGCACATATTTACAATTGGAACAAAAAACAAAACAGGGTAAAAAATGGCATTAAGATTAATTTAGCTTCTAAATATTGATGTGTTGAGTAAATAGCAAACAACAATTTGTGAAGTTGCTATCAGTGCACGGGCATTACGTAGGGGTCAGAGTTGAAACTTTTAAGTGTTTATTTCATATGTCGAAGTGCAATGTGCCAAAAATACTGCAGCTGGTACCTTTTGCTAAAGATGCAAATATTTTTTGCTGTGCACTCTTTTCCTTTTTAGTCATGTAATCCTGTCAGATTGAACTTTTGTGTAACAAACATACCAAAGAATGAACTCTACTGCTAAGTACAGCGAAGAATCTGTGATGCTGTGGGCCTGTTTTTTGTTTCAAAGGCTGTTACAGTGAATGGCATCATGAGTAGTTTGAAATACTAAAAGTTCTTAAGTAGACATTTGGTGGATCCTGTGAAAAAACTAAAACTATAATGTTATGTGGTCTTTCAGCAGGATAATTATCCTAAACTTGTGGCCAAAGCAACACAGAAATGGTTCACTGATGAAAGAAATCAACCTCGCTAAATGGACATTTTAGTCCTTCAGACCAAAGTGAACCTCTTCATGAGGAACTGAAACCCTGCTGCTATTTCCAGCCAGATTGGTTTTTAAGACGGTTCTGCTCCTCCCAGGAAGTTCTACATCTGTAAACCCACATCAACTCTTCCTACAGTTGTTCTTGCATGGAGTTTCCCTTTAAATTGTTTTTAATTCAAACCATAAAGCCTTCACTGTTTTGTATTGCCTTGGGGTTCAGGGACTCATCTACAGTCGGTTTGATTAATTTTCTTAAAGTGGAAGTGCAGATGGTTTCAAATGGAAGTGTAGGTCCTCATTTTTCCTCCAGTTTATCCGACTTTTTAACATATAAAGTCTTAAACATGAACTCTCTTTGAAAAGCCACCTCTGATAGTTTCCCTTTTTTGTCACACACACTGAAACTAACTTTATTTATATCTCTGAGAAACTGAAAGCAGAAATTTCCAAACACCTTTGGTTTAAATCTTCATATTTGCGGCTGTTTTCTCCGGATCAAACCTGCCGTTTTGTCTGACGTTCAGGTGCTGCAATCAAAGGCATCATCCCGGGCTTCAACAGCACCGTTCTGAAAAACCTGCCACGCTCCATGCTGCTCATCGAGGTGGAGAGCATCCTGATGGGTTTCGCCTTCCTCGCCATGATTGTTGTAAGAGATGCACCAGAGGACAATTTTACGTTATTCTCTAGATCAATCTTCTGATCTTTTTGCTGTGGTTCTTTTTAACTATAAAAATCTGTTTCAAGATTTTGATAGTCGTACTAGATTTATTATTTGAAGAACAATCGTAGCTATTTAATAAGTTGTTTTAGTTTTTTACTCTCCACTCCTTGCATGCTACTTGAATCTGCATCTTATTAACTACAAAAGTCAAATACAGTTCCTGTGGAGATCACATTAGACAGCATGGTTGTTATACATTGCGTGTAGCAGCACCACCGCTTCCTGTTTTACTCATTGTTTTCAATAACAGGTCATTTGAAAGCTGCTAGTCTTATGTGTGGTTACTTCTTGTTCAGGTGTCAAACATTTGACCTGAAGCTTTCTCTCTGAAGAGGAATAATGAGACATAATCAGAAAAAAATTAATTATTCACTGTGAAACAGAAATAGTGTCTTAAGTATTTATTCTTTGAGAACCTTTTCACATTTTGTCATGTTGCAACCACTAACTTCAACACCAACTCCGAAAAACGTTTTAGGATCTTTAGTGCTGCCATGACTGGTTTCCCAAACAGTCCAAACTCTTCGTGATGCGGAGAATATTTTCGTTACTCAGCATTACCTTCACTCAGCATGATCTATAATCAGTGTGTTTTCTTCCCACAGTTCCTGCTGCTGTGTGGCCCCGCCTACCGGCCGACAGAGGAGATTGACCTTCGCAGCATCGGCTGGGGGAACATCTTCCAGCTGCCCTTCAAGCACCTGCGGGATTACCGCCTGCGGCTGCTCTGCCCCTTCTTCATCTACAGCGGACTGGAAATGCTGTTTATCATCAGCGGGTTCTCACTGGTACTGAACTAATGCGCTGATTTTCTACAGTGGCCTGCCAATTACATCCAGGTTTGGTCATAATAAATGGTTTAATTATCCTTCCCTCCCACAGTCCTATGGCGTCTGCATTCTGGGCATAAAAACCCTCTGGCTCCTCATCCTGGTCTACGGCCTCTCCTGCTCCGTGTTCTCCCTCCTCTCTCTCAGCCTCCTGCGCCTCCCACGATGGGTGTGTCTGATGGGGGGCGCGGCGGTGCATGGAGTCCTGCTGGTGGTTCTCCTCGCTCTGACTGTTCAGCCAAACTCACCGGAGTATCTGGGTCCCCTGCTGGTGATCGTGGTGCTGTGGGGACTCGGCAGCGCCCTGAACAAGACAGGGGTCAGCAGTGAGTATCTGTGGTCATCCAGCTAACATCATAACTAGGGCTGAAACGATTAATCGACGGCTGAAATTATTTCTATTTATCGATCTGTCTATTTTTAGCTTCACCCTACATTTATTTTCTTACTAATATTGTATAAAAAGAGTTAAGTGGTTAAATAAAAAATCTGTAGAATGTTCTTGTTTTTTTATTCAATTAATTGATTAATCATAAGAATAATTGATAGATCAATCAAGTAAAATAATTGTTAGTTGCGGCCCTAGTCACAGCACAGCAACTCTTTCACTGCAGATCATTTGGTTTTGCGTTTTTAATGATAATAGGAATATTAAACAGGTCAACATTAAAAAATACTAATACACTCTTAACCTTTTTAATTGATCATACTATGGATGCTTTGTAAAAAGGATTTTGAATTCTTGTGTTGCTCTTAAAAGGTTTTTTCTCATATAATCGTCTCTGTGTGCCCCAGCCGTTGTCGGCCTTCTATACGCTGAGGAGAAAGAGCGCCTGGATTTTGTCTACACCATCTACCACTGGTGGCAGGCCACCGCCATCTTTGTCGTCTACCTCTGGTCCCAGATGCCCATGAGGGTACGTTTTAATTAATAGTTTTTTCCTAGATGTAATCTTATATGCTAATATATGTTTTTTTTAAATTTTATCTTTTTGCCTCTTAGGCCAAACTGTCCATCCTGCTGGCTACTTTGTTACTGGCGTGCTACTGTTATTGGGTGATGGAGCGCCGCGTGGCACAGAAAGTGAAGCCCAGAATGCCTCGCATCCCTCGGCCAAGACACAAGGTGAGCCATCTCTCTGCGCATGTACAGCTACTTAAAGGGAGAGCACAGATTTTCTAAAGTAAAAGTTAGAAGCAGTTGAAATCTAATCTGCAGTAGCGATAATCCAGATTAGTTAGTCCTGGAGACTGAAGCCAATGTTTGTTTTCAGTTTCCTCATATTGGCCTCAGGGTGTTAAACAGAAGTTAATACTTTTTAACACAGGAAAATGAAGTAAGATGAAGTAAGTTTCACACAGGAATGATCTTTCTGTGTGAAACACAAACTGAGAACAGAGCATGAAATGTGATTCCAGATATAGCAAATGCCTGATAAAAAAAAAAAGGTACAGAGGTGTTGGCATCATGGCTGCTTTGCTACAGGAGGGACTGGTGCACTTCACAAAATAGCAGAGACAAATGTAGAAACATCTCTGAACATCTGCCATGAAGTTGGAATGTGGGTTCATTTGTGTCTTTCAAATAGACTAAACATGCAGCCATATTAGTTACGAATGTGCTTAAAGACAACAAAGTCAATATTTTGGAGTCATCATCACAAATTACCAAACTCATTAACTCAAAATCTGAGGACAGGGTTGAAAAGACGTGTGTGAACAAAGGACCAGAACTCCAGCAAACTGTTGTGAGAACCTTGGTGGTGATTTTAAACTGTATAAATAAATACAGTTTATGAGACAGTCCATTAAGAGTGGAAACGTCTGATCCTTTCTGTTTGTTTCATACTCCTGATTCCTTCTAATACAGACATGAAAACTTGTTCACCTGATTGTGCAGGAGTGACTGAGGTCTTAAAATCATGGCTGGGTTGTAAAACATCCAAGTGGAGAGTAAAAATAAAAGCTTATGTTTTTACCCTCAGGTGAAAGGCTACCGTTACCTGGAAGAGGACAACTCTGATGAGTCAGACTCAGAGGGAAGCGAGGAGGATGACGATGAAGACGAGGAAGAGAGGACGGAGGAGGATGTTCGCGTTGTGGAGGAGATGGTAGCAGGGGACAGGGAGGAAGAAGACCGGGACGCCAGAGCTGAGGGGATGATTCACCCAGAGCCCGGAGAAGAGGGCCCGAGGGTCGGGGGGCCCATGGGAGGGAGATATGACAAAATGAAAGAATGAGGAACATGTCGAAGCGCTATTAACTATAATGTTAACTGGCATCCTTTATATATTTAAAGCACAAAGGGAAGAAGGCACTGAGCGAAACTTTCTGCATTATGGTCACATCTTGGTAGAATTGTCTGTGGATTGTCCTAAGAGCTGGTTAGTGCGGCCAGCTTTGCCTTTTTCAGATCATTGCAGTGGCATACACCTCGACATTTTACACATTTACAGACTTTGATGTATTTCTCTGGTGTGTTATGTGACAGACCAACACTTTTACTTCACATTGTTGCCCCACATTTATCTCCCATCTGTCATCCCACAACCTCTGATCAATTGTACTGCCCCTTCTGAAAAAAAGCATCCCCTGAGCATAATGCTTCCACCATCATGCTTCACCATGGTGATTGTTTGCACAAAGTGGTAGTTTTCACAATTTTATGCTACTTTGTGTTGGTCTATTACATCAAATCCTAAGGAAATACATTAAAGGTTCTGGTTGATGAAGTCTGGACAATTTTACTGCTAATAAGCACCTTAACAAGGAACTACAGCTCTTGTTTTGTCGATTTTTAAACATAAAAATGTTCATAAGTTTATGGGCAAACAGATTTTTTTCCCCTCATGTCTTAAAATGTTATATTTCTACATTTTGCAGTATAATAAGGGCTGTACTTTCCAATGCCTGATCACACTCTGAATCTACAATTTCACATCTCTTCAGTTTCTTAACCTCATGTATCTTAGCAGATGCTTAAAATTCATACACAGTTTTTGCATATTTTTTTAATAAAGCTAAGCAGCTGCCTAGAGGAGGCCATGACAGTCTTTAAGGGTGATAAAGACTTAAATATAAAACAAATACACACAAATGATGGTTTTTCAGATATCAGTGTTTTATAAAATTTTGTTGAAATTAAGGTTTTAAAATCTTTTTTTATCTTAAATGTATGTTTCTTAATGTAATTTTGATGTTTTTGGATGAAACTCTGTATTTCTTGTTGACATGTTCTGTCTACAGTGGGTAGAACGGGGCAGCAATGCTTTCAGTTTTCTATCCACTCAATTTGCGCTTCATGTTTACCAGATCTGTCGATGAGCAGGATCTTTTGTTGAATCTGCAAAGTACTTGGCTGTAAAAGAAAGATCTGAAAGAGACAGATTTGAATAAAAAAAATAATTAGCAATTGATTTATCATTTGAATAGCAGCATAAATCTTTGTATCAACAGCAATTTTAAGACAGCCTGCTTTATTCTGTTGAATGTGAATAAGGCTTTTTTGTGGTTTTATCTTCTATCTTGCATTAAGACTAGGATGAGAGGGTGGCTGTAAATATGCTTTTCTGAAGGAAAGATATTTGCACTAGAAAGTAGACAACAAATATTTGATTTTGTGTTTTTGCAGTGTGACACTGCTGCAATGGTCCTCCAGCATGAAGGTCCTGGGGTCGAATCCCAGTCTGGGGTCTCTCTTTGTTGAGTTTGTCTCTTCTCCCATTGCATGTGTGGGTTCTCACCTCTCACAATCCAAAACTGTTATATTAGTAAGTTATTCCAAATTACACATAGGTCTGAATATGTGTGTGTGTATGTGCATATTGAGATGGACTGGTGATCTGTCCACGGCTTTCATCGATGTCTGTTAGAGACAAGCACCAGCCAGGACAAGCTGGTCTAGACGACGGATGGATGGATGAATGGCATGCGTTTGTGTGTTGACTTTTATTAAAATCCTTCCTCTGTCTTGGAGCAAAAGAATGTCCCCCTCATTGCTTTTTCACAGTTAAACAGACATTAAACTCTGCAGGATTTTCAAATGCCGCAGGGGCATCTAACTTGTATCACTGACTAGATTAAGTCTGAAAAGCTGCACTTTCATTTACCTATTCAACTATTGAAAAGTGTTAAAAATTTTCATTCAAAAAGTGCAATTTCAGTTTTTCCCGTGACGCAGAAACAGCTTTGTGTGTGCTGTATGATTATACCTAATGGCCTCCCTTCTCCCAGATGAAAGCTTGACCCGTCACTGAGGGAAGATAATAACATTAATTTGCAGCTTTGGTCCAGATATTGTGCTTATTCTTTGTAATGCCGTCATCACATTCTGAGCGTTAAACTGGAGCAGATTTATTGTTAACGTCCTTCTTTACGCCTGAATCTTTCCTGCTGTGACAGGAAAATATCTGGAGTGGAGAAATATCCTGTTAATGACGACAAGTTGGCATTTTTTTATTTTTTAGACCTGCTGTTTGGTCTTATAGAGATGTTTTGTTCTGCAGGAGATTTTTCAATGTCATTGCAGTGAAGTGCAGGTGCTTCCAATTCTGAATTTGTCCCACTCCAAGCGAGGTCCTGCTTTTGTATGGAAACATTTTAGGCTGGATTTAAAAAAACATTTTATTTTTATTTGGTTGGCTGGTGTATTGTATTTTCTATCCACCCTCTTAAAATCAAGTGGTAAAAAAAATAAAAATAAACATGTATCTCCATGGAAACTCTGAAGAACAGGTAAAGAACAAGATAAAAATGATTCCTTGAATCAACTTTCAGAGTATGTTCAAATACCAGCATTCACATAACAAGGACAGTTCAGCAGAAATGAGAGTTCACTGGTTTAATCAAAAAGAGTGGATCAGATGGTTGACGGTTGCTCTCACCTAAAATAAACTCAAAGAATAAGTTAGTCTTATTCTTTAGGGTGTTTGAAATGAACTCTCTGTAAGAGACTAGAGACAGAGAGGAGCAACAAGTGATATCACAGTTACTCAAACAATAAATTAAACACAAAACAATCTATTTAAAGATAATTACATGCGTAAAAAAAACCAAGAGCACAAGCCGATACAAAAGGATCAGGGACGGTGGAAGATTATGCTAAATACAAATGATCTATTTTTGCTTCATAGTAATATTATTATTATAATACTCATGGATAACTTTTGCGAATCAAAAATTGTTAGTTACTCTTGAGATACCTGCCTCCGTTTTGTGTGCAGATATGAAAGTTAATTAGTTTCGCTTTGAGACAGGATTCGTGACCGTTTGCAATGCGAGAAATGCTCATTAAGCAGATGTTTATTGCATGAATCCACAGCTGAATAAAAAGTTTGCTGAAGGATGCTCATGGGGCTTTTTGTTTTAATAAGCCTGTCTGCTGTGATGATCTGCAGAAATATAGTACATAAATTAGTCATTAAAAATGAGGAGAAGCTAAATTGTTTTTTTTTTCCTTAAGAATACTGGTCCCTCTCTGTGTTGTCAGTACATAGAATAACAAAACAACTGAGAAAGAAGCTTATTCATTTATATGTTTTCTTTTTCTTCTACATGCATCAGGTGTTTATAATATCTTTTTGAATGATCAGATGTTTTCTCAAAAGTCTCTTTATGTGTAACAGAATAAGACTTGCTGAATTCATCCACAGTGGCCCCTACACTTGTACATGCTTGGTGACATGTTCTTCCATTTTCTTCTGATGGCTCCTCATATTTCAAGGCTAGGTTTAAGTTTTATTGTTCAGACTCTGATATCGTTGTGTCTCAATACTGAGGTAACAATGTGCAAAAATATTATGTGAAATTCTATGCAAAATGTCAAAACACATTCCTGCATGTCCACACTGTTTCTCTGCTCAGCGTAAACTTTATTTAACTTGTACAAAAACAAGTTAAATAAAGTTGAACTTGTTTCTTTGTTTCCTTAATACAAAGAAACGATGGGTGGGCTTGGGAGGTAGCTGCTAGATCCCACATGGTTTTTATTGTAGTTATGGTCCAAAGCCCTCTGAACCAAACTGAGGTGGAGCTCAGGGTTTCTTTTGCTCAAGTCCAACCTGCTGCCGGCCTCGATACGAGGCTCCTTAGAGCCTGATGCGTCTGATGGACTGGATCTTTGGTGTCTGGCAGTGGGAGCCCCAGGCATGGTAGTCTCCACCATGCCTCTCATACTCCATGATGTACTGCTGACCTCTGCAGCCCGGGTACTCGTCGCACACAAAGCTAAGGAGAGGCAGAGCCACAAAGGGGATGATTAAAGAGACAGCAACAGGCTCAGTCTGATCAAGCTTAGACTTTTGAAGCAGTTGCAGCACTAAAATGTGATTTTTCCCCCCCTTCACTTTATTATATTTGTAAGAAATTGTTTAGCTTTTAAGTTATTTTTTATCATGTCTGTTGTACCATTGCAAAAATGAGAGATGCTGTCATTCTCACATGTAAAACATTTAGCAGTAACATTTGTGTTCAAAGCTCTCCATCATAAATCAGCAAATTCAAAGACTGGATTAGGGAAAATAAATTATTATCCTGACTGAAATCTTTTCAGATTATATTAGAAATATATAACATCTATCTTTCCTCTTAAGCCACTTGTTCAGGCTGTTTGGAGGTGCTGGGTCTATGTGAAAGATACCATCACCAGTGAAGTCAAAATTCAAAAAATCTGTATTCCCTGAACGACTAAACATGTTGACTCCACTGTATGTATGAATACATATTTTATGTATCTTCTCCCCTGAGTGGTTTTTGTTGTGGATGAGCAGATCCCCCCCTTACCTCCCCTCCTGTATGAGCTTTAACAGCAGAATCTCTCTTAGAACTGAAAATCTTAGAACTGTTTGTTGAGAAGTCAAAGCAAAGGGGCCGATACTGACAAAAATAAAGTTAAAACTAGGACAAATAAAACTGTTTTGCAACACAGTGCATTATTGTATTGGAAACAGCCGCCAGATGATGGGTGAACTGCAGGATTAACATGATCAAGTAATCAGATGGAAGAATAATAATATTCTTCCATCCATCCATTATCTTACAGGCTTTTCTCTGGAGGAGTTGCCAGGGGTGCTGGTGCCTATCTCCAGCCGTCAAAGGGCGAGAAGCGGGGAATACCCTGGACAGGTCGCTAGTCGCAGTACTATTTACACCAAATTCTGGCTCTGAAATCTTAATGTCGCACCTGAAATCAAAAATGATTGGACCAGGTAGCATTTATCTAATCTGTAATTTTCTGGATATGGAGAACTGTAGCCTCAGTTTTCTGTTTTTAGCGGACAGGAGAGTCACCTGGTGTGATTTTCACAGGGTTTAGATGTTGACATTTGAGCTACTGTTGCCTTTACATCCTCTTGACCTATTTTTCCGACACCAACAAGACATTTCCATTCACACAACAAATCAGACAGTCCTCTGTAAACCTGAGGGATGCTTGTACATGAAAATCCCATCAGATCAGCATTTTCTGAAACACTCAGACCTGCTCATTTGGCACCAACAGTCATGCCACCTTCAAAGTCAATTATATTTTATTCTTCCTTATTCTGATGATAAGTTTGAAATTCAGAACATCTTCAGTATGTCTAGTTGTGCTGCCATGTAATGGTTTACTTTAATATTTTTGCTATCACCAATTAAATAGTCATGCTTTTTAAAGTGGCTAAGGAAGTGAATGTTCATAATTCAGTTAACTTATGTAACGCTGCAATAAACATGTGAATGTTGGTCTTCTTCTTACAACTTGCAGCTGCACCAAATTAAAATTTTTCCCCCAGTTTTAGTTTATTATGTGAATGCAATGAGCTCTGATTGCTTTCTCAAGACACCTGAGAGTTATCATTTTAATTGTTTTGTACTTTAACTTCCTCTTTTCTGTATCCACTGTCTACGTTTCTCTTAGAGTAATGCTTTTGAATTACACATAAAAACACTTTTGTTTCAAGCTCACCAAATGACTTAATGAGTGTTGCTTTGTAGATAAACGAGCGGTTGAGCTCCATTATGTTGAAAAGTGACTCAGAGATGACGACCAGCTTGGATTGTTGCCTATTTTTTTCATTACCCTGTCTTTTAAGATTTTCTGAAACTTCTTATATGATAAAAGAAAAAGAAGCCAGTAGACTCACTTATGCTCCGCAGTGCACATGCATGGAGCCGACCTCGGGCATGAACCAGCCCACGGCCTGCAGGGACGGATGAAGTTTTCCCTCTCGGCTGCTTTGAGAAAACTGCGAAGAGTATGTTACCATTAGCAGATCTGCAAACAAGATCCAAAGCTTTGGCTCCTCATTCATTAAAGTTTTACTTATAGCACAATAAATGGGGCGAAACAACATGAAGTGCTCAGTGTGGTAGGATAAAGAACCAGCATAGGCCAGCCGGTTGGGGTACTCACCCCTCTCTAGGATGAACAGCTGGCCTTGGCAGTCATGGCGCTCAAACCCCACTCAGCTGCAGATGTGAGTGGTGAATGTGACAGCTTCAGATGTTTTAGTAAAAAAGGTTAAATATGTAATATGAAAACTGTGAACATGAACCGGGCAGCAAACACCTGACAGACAGAAACATTTAAGCAAATATGGGGGGTTTTGCCCACATTTTTTCACTCTTAAATGATTTTTTAAGGCTTCTCATGAACAAAAACAACAGTGTGCTGACAGCAGTGTAAAATCTGCCTCGTATTTCCTGTGAAAGAAAATTGCAAAAGTGATTACTTCAAAATATAATACAAAGTGAGAAGCAGGCGTTGACATGTCACTAAATGCACTTTTTTCTTTGTTTCAGGAGTTAAAATATTGGCTAAAAGTGTAGAAGTTGCTGTGACAGTTGATTTAATACAGAAAGGATTTAAAAAAAAAATTTCATTAAATATCTGCAATATATTTAATTGTATAAATTAAAAATATTAACTGATTTCTTTTTGGAGATTATTAGAAGGGATTTATGTAACAATACAAGATAGTATAATAATGTCATTGTTTGTATATTTATATATTTTTTGTGAATCACCCAGCATGTAAATATGTCAGTATTACAACATAATGTTCTTTCTATATGCTACCATCTATTTTGTCCCTCCTGCAGCAAAACATCTACACAACATGACACTGCCACTCTATACTTTAAAGTTAGGATATAGTTATCTCACATGCAAGCTCCATCTTTCTGCCAAGCCCTTCAGTTTTTGTTTTATTAGCTGTCTTTGAGTGCATTTGCAAACAAGCATCTGGGTTTTTATATTTATTTTGAAGTAATTCCTGTTTGATCAGCTTTTCGGCTCGTGACAGAACAGGACTCGTTTTACTTTGAATAATGACGCTCCCTTTCTAGCTTCTACCAGCAAGGTACTGTTGGTTTTCTCTCAGAATTATATCACATAAAATACTAATAAAATACATTTAAGTTTGAGATTGTAATGTGACAAACTGCAAATTGTACAAATTGGGGAGTCACTGTATAAACAACCTTTTTCCTCTGGTGATGTTGAACACATTTCACATCACTCACTTCTCTACTTTTTGGTGAATGCAGAATAGAATGTATCTATATATACGATATGTATCAGTAGATACACACCAATCAGCTGCTCACTGAGACCTACAGGCGTTCAGGCTGTGTGACTCATTCTCCACTCTCCATTCTCCACTCGGATGGAGCGGATGTTGTCCATGCAGCAGTCATGGACTGCACACACTTGTCCTGGAAGTGCTCACAGTCACCTGTAGGGGGAGCAGCACATGGGGAATGGAAGGAAACTGAGCCTGTTTACAACAAGTATTTTCACTAAGTGAAAAGTGTGATCTTACTTTTAAAGAAGGGAGCTGTGCCCATGGCCCTGAAGAACATGGGTGAGCTCATGTAGGTTTTGGACACTATTTATGGCTAGAAAATAAGAAAAGGCCAGGAAAAACCCAAGGGAATTTTTGTAATTATTAAACAATAACAAAAAAATTTACATTTTAAGCTTATTTTTCACAAAACACACTTATAAATGATCAGATAAACCATTTGTGTCCCAACAGCAACAGTTCTAGTTTGACAGTTTTCCCTCTTGAAAAAATCAGTCATTTAAATCTTACCAGACTGTTTTCCTCGGATTTCCCACGTAACAAATCCTCTTTAAGTAGACTTTTGTCTCAATCTGGACCTTCTGGTTTCTATGAGCGGCCACGCGCGGTGCTCGTGCCACTCATGAGCTCTCGCGACTGGCCAGGTGAGTCTGTCAAGTGTGACGAAAATAAGACAAACCTCTTCCGGCTGGCCAAAACCTTCAAAATAAAAGATCATCGTGACCTACAGGCCAACCTGACACTATGTAATATTAATATACTTGTAAAAAATAAAACTTTATGTATTTTTTGGAGCATTTATGTCAAAATACAAATGTTAGCAAATTACAAAATATTTTAAATAGACTAGATATTGCTATGAATATTATTAAAGACATACTATTATTACGTGTTGTTCCACAAATTGTCATTATGTCTTATATGAAAATGACAAATATGTTTAATGAGAAGGCTTTTTTTAATTTTTTTTTTCCATTATTATTTTTAAGAATTAATATTTCTTGACTTGCTATTTCTATTCAGGCAGACTTTCCAAGCAGACATTTGTTGAATATGGCAAACTCTGTTGTTTCACGTTTTTACATTAATTTCTACATTCTTTTATTTATTCTTTCATTGAAGACAGAAGAGAAGAAGAGCTTTGAAAAAAACAAACAAAACAAAAAAAACGCGTTTTGAGAGGCAACTATTTAAAAGCCTGGAGAGTTCCGGGGTTCCTCTAACTAACATTGATCAACTTGACGCAGGTTGTGGAAACAGGCGCTTATGAGTTTAAATCTGTGCGTAAAGTGAAGGAATGGGTTGAGCGCGCACACCATCGGTTAGGATCCAACTCTGTCTTTGTTAACCCTGAGCGCCCTGTCGACTCAGCAGATCATATAGACTGGACCCACAGAGGTGCGGCTTATGGATGCCGGGGCTGTGTTGGTCTAATCGTATAGGTCAGCAGTGCCATCGTATATAGAGCAACAATGGAGGAGGACTATAGGCAGAGAATGAACAGGATTTTGAAATACCATTCAGGGGTGATGGCAGTAATGATGGCTTCCCAAACTCGAATGTCTTTAATGAAGATGCAACCAGTGTTGTGGTTCTAATCATTGTCATAATTTATCTAGGATTAAAATATTTTAAAGACAACACTGTTAAGTCTTTGCATTAGATCACACCTAGGGACGTGAGATAAACCTATTCTTTAAGCATGTTTACTGTGAATGTTCCACCTTCTTCAAAATACATTTCTCCAACTTTAGCAGGAGTTGTAATTTTGCGTAATAATGTTTGTGGAAACTGCTGTTTATTGGCTGTTGTAATAGAAATGTTCCTGTCCAATCTTGCTCATGCCTGGTCTATTCTTGATGCTGTGATCATTTTGTGCCTCCAATATAATGTGCAGTATTGGGATCTTAAAATAAGGTGGGAAATAATTTAAAGCCCTTTCTTTTTAATGGAAAAAAATATCATTGTTTTTATTTTCTCAAACAGGACTTATTAACCCAAATATGTAAAGGAATCTTTAATTAGAGTAAAAATAATTAAATGGAGGTTTGACCTATCTACACTGTTCGGCTTTTCTGCTTCTCTCATTTAAAATTGTTGCCTACAAAAACATACAAATTTTTTATTTCTATTTTTTGCAAAAATAACAAAGGTTAAATACATCTCAAAAGATGTCAAGTCATGTATTAACGTAGTTGACATAGTTGACAGCTGATTCACCAAGACACTAAAATACTAGCAAGTCAAGCAAGGGTGGTATATAGTGGTAGGGAATAGAAAAAGCTAAAAGTCTTCACTAGAATATTATTGCTGTAAGAACATTATGCTCGAAATCCACCTAAAGTTAGTTTTTCCTCACAAGATTTCACTCTAAAAAGATTCTGCAGATTGATGCTGCACATGTGAAAGTGAAGTTAAAATTGTGTCATACCATCAGAGAGCAGCTGCAGTGAAATGTTCTCCCATTTATCTTGCTCAGAAACAGAGGGAAAAATAATTTTTATTCTGACAGAGGAGGCAAAAAGCAAGAACAAAAAACAAAATACAAGAAAATAAAACATTTTTTAACTGACAAACTTTATGCTCACAAACAACCCTCTTGAAAATGATGGGATAGCAACTGACCTCTCTCAATTTATGTGCTGCCTCTAAAACATGACTTTTGTTTGTGTCCCTGTTCCTCAGCCTTGCAAGTCATTGAAGTTAAATTTCTACTTGTTTCAATCCCTGACGTACAAAATGTCTCAAACAAGAGAGTGAGGAGAAGTCCATCAACTTTGCTTTCACAAATTTCACTCACATCCTCTTTACATGATTTCTGCTGGAAGCAAGAATGAATAGTTACTCTACCCTGCACTGCCCTTTTTGAACACAATTGTCTCCTATGTGAGAGTAATAAAGATACCTTGACCCAGAGTAAGACAGAACATCACAGCCTTTCAAGTGGGAAAATAATGTGGGCTGGGAATAGTCAGTGAATACAAAATATGAAGACAATCCTGAGTGGAAATAATAACAAACAAACTAAACGCTTATGATTTTGAGTGAGCATTTTTTCAGATAATGTTTCTATTTCGAGCTTTAAATCAGATCAGTGCTTTATTGCCAAATGTAAAATGTAAGAAAATGAAACAAAAAAAATGGTCTATGAAACATATCTAATCATTTTTATTAATGTAGAGCATTTTAAAAGACTTCTGAACTTGGATGACTTCTGATTCTACATTCACATGATTTTGGCCAAAACTTGTTGAAAATATGTTCCAACAGGTTTAGGACAACCTTACAGCTGCAAAGCTTTCCAGAGTTAAGCTTAACACCGACAAGGCTCTCCCCAAATGTAGGGGTGTGTTTTTGTGTTTCTACAGTCTTTCATAAAAAACATTTGTGAGGTCAGACACTGATGTTAGACAAGAGTCTCTGCTCTAATATATCACAAGGATGTTCTGTTTGGTTGAGTTGACTTTGTACAGGTCAGTCATGTTCTTCTACACCAAGCCAACTCATCTATGGATTATGGACTGCTCTTTGAATTGGTGGAGTCATGTTGAAACTCAAACCCTTACCAACATGTCAGGAGTAAAACTGAAAAAATGTCTTGAAAAACTACAACTTTGAGCTCCATTCTCTGAAAATCCTTTCATGAAGTTCTCTCTCTGCTCATGAGCTAATGTGGAGAGTTGGTGACTTTTACCTTCAGTTCGGTGCTATAGAGAGCAATTTGCAAAAGACAGAGGCAATTTCTTGCATGCATATGTATTTCATTGAAGTTTTGTCACAGACTAATGCAAGGTATCACGTTTGTTTAGTAGAAGGAAAATGATGCATCATGTCCAATATTTTTCACAAAATTTAATGTGAAACTGTGGCAGCAATTTAACCAATCCCAATAATTTGATACAGAAAATAATTCAAATTGGTTGGGTGATATCAGACCTGTGTGTTTTACATTAAATTCAACTGTTCTATGAGTAGAAAAAGAGTTAAACAGACTCTTTTTGCAGTCATAGGATTAGTATCACATTCATGTCCATAATGATTATGTGCAACTGTAAACCAGATCTGTAAATAAAACACAAAATGGCAGCAAATCATCATCCCCTGATCAGACTGTCTACTCAATATCTGTTCTATACAGATGAAAAATAAAACAACAATTAAAAATCATAATACAGTAATGAGTGTTTCATATTTTATTATTTAGAAATATAAATGTAATTCCAACCAATTTGGAAAAACCTGACATGATAGAATACTTTCTGTCTTTTACCTAAACTATTTGTACTTTATTTCTAAATAAATTGGTTTTCAAGTATGACTGAAATTTGTTGATGACCCTGAAAACAAGCATCTACTCTACAGTTAAAATCTGTTCTATAAAGTAACTTGAACGTCTCTCTCTGCTCTTTTTATTTGATTATCAGACTCTCTGCAGTGACAAAGGATGTGCAATGTTGGATTCATAATGTTCCCTCTTCTGCCTCTTGATTCTCGCTGCCTCTGTCTTGGGGCTTTGACCATATTCAAAGGACAGGAAGTAGGCTGCCCATTGAACACCACTTTGCTTTACGTCAGCTGCTGGCGTCTCAGCTGGAGCACAGCTGTGGCCTCAGCCCCCTTTCTGAGTTCATGTGATGCTGTACATCACATGAACTCGGCTGCCAGCTCACGCTTCACATATGGTCTGTCTGTTTCCTCCATGCTCTGCAGCCCACACCCAGTGTAATATTACCCTCACCCACACTGGAAGGAAAACACAGAGGGCTTTTAATTTAATGGCCTCCTCCTACAGTGTTCATGAGAGAGATTTAGATGGGTGTTTGTCCTTGCATTCACAGAACCCCTTTGCTCACCCAAAGGTATAATAAGGTTATTGCTTCTCCTAGCTTATTGCTTCTCTCGTTATTGTTTTACCCAACTCGTTTTTATTAAAGCTCCGACAGAAACAGGACGGAATATTTTTGTGAGAAGCCTGACTGTATAAAACTAGAAAACCTGCCTGCTGTTATATTGAAAATAACAGGAGACCAAAACCATTTAGGTATAACAACAAACACAGACAAAGATTGCTCCATCTTTGTCAAACTACAATTTTGAACAGATTTTTGGGTATAGTTTATGAAAATATATGATTAGCCAGTGGTTGTGGTTGCTAACTAAAGTTATTGCCAAAACAACTGGGATGTTTTTTGTGAAGCAGATATACAGAAGCAGATTCTAGTTTTTAGGAAGATGGTTTTTGCTAAGTGAAGGGGAAAAGGAGGACAACACTGTAAGAAGGCCTGTTGAGGCTGAAACAGACTAGAGACGAGGGTGGAGGTTCACCTTCCAGCAGGACAACAACCTCAACCAACACAATAAATACAATGGAGTGGTTTGGATTCATCAATTAGAACAATGCATTCAAAGTTCAAACCTAAATCCATGTTTTATGACATGCAAGTCTTATTTAATAAAACTGAGATTGAGCTACATATAAAACGACTACGGGTAAACATGTCTGTATCTACTCATCCAAAAGCTGGTTCTGGCATTAGACATAAAGTGGTACTTGCAGCAAAATATGAATACAGAAAAAGGTGAAAGAGTTCTAAAAGTAAATGCACACCACACTTTTCAGATTACCACCTGTAAAAAAATTAAGAATGTTTCATTTTTCACAGAATTATACATTGCTTCAAGTATCCCCTAAGCCACCACAGCACACCCCATCAAGTAGATATTTGCTTCTAGTTTTGTCATATTTTTCCTATTTCTGTCCTTATTAATTACTAAACACACCTTTAGCAACACAATACCAAAGGATTCTCGATGCCAATTGGTTGTAGTTTCCACTGCAACCAAAGTGTCTCTACTTTGCAAGAAAGTGAAAATGAATAATTTCAACAAAAAAACCCCCCCAAAAAAAACCAACCTTTGCACTTTTGCACTAATGTAATTCTAAATAACTTGACATTAGGCGTCATTTATTTATTTTCAATACTATTAATAGTTTTACTTAAGCGATTTGGGCCCACTGCTGGTGTTTTCAGACAGTTTATTTGTAAATTCAACAGCGACGTCTTTAATTGGATAATTTGTCTTTGACCTTGAGCTAACAAAAAGCTCTGAGGTCATGTGTCTTCCTTGTAGTTTTCTTTTATATCAGCTGGTATCCCGTGTCTCTCTCTGCGTTTGATGATGGGGTATTTCTATTCTGTGGGGGCTGTGAGCTCAGCGAGTTTTTTTCTATCTGCGTAATCCCCTCACTCCAGGCGCCGGCATATAAGAGCTACAGTGGGCCCCCTGTACTCCCACACTGACCACCAGTCCACTCCTTTACTCACACACTGCCACAGGTAAGACAGTGATCAACAAACTGCAAAAAAGAGACGAAAGATATTTATGGTCATGGGAGTCAGAATTATAAAATAATATTAATTAATGTGATCTTATAATGGGAAAATCCAGCATTATTAATGAAAAACATCATGGCTTGCTCATAAAGAATATGGCAGGTTTTAAAAACAAATATTGTGCTGGAACATGGTGAGAAAGCATTTTCAGTAGCCAGTGAACGGATCCATACTGTTAAACTGAATTAATTTGAATGATTTTCTGCAGCTCACTTTGTCTTTGTGCTTGTTCATTGTTTGACTGCGGATAAAAGACATTGATTGTTTTGAGCTCCAACAAGTGATGAACAAGTGTGGCAAAGTTTGAACAGACTGATGGATCTTTTTGTACCATCTGTCGAAAAACAGCTCAGACTTTGCTTTGCGTTGCTTTAGTTCTGCTGTGCAAGTTAAATGTTTGCTAGAGTGGGACTCTGTGGTCTCGTCTCAGGTGACCAAGCTTTTATTACTCCAGTCAAAAACAGAGAGAAAAAAGGGATTTTAAAATGTATCAGACAGGGTAACAGCAACAGCCCTTAGGAATTACATATAAAAAAAACACAGAGAAAAGGGAGAAAACTATATTAAAAAATAAAATTAAGCAAAGCAAAATGAAAAAGTGCATTTTGATTCAATTTGCATATCTGAACAGGAGCAGGAAGAAGCTTGTTCTAATTAAATCTTATCCCTTGACTATAAGTTAACGGTTATATTCTTAAGCAATATTAATGACAAAATCTGACTTATCAAAAAAAAAAAAAAAAACAAGTGGTAGAGATATTTAGTGAGTTGTAAATTATGTTGACGTTGTGAAAGCCTCTAAATTGTAATCTCCTTCTTTGCAGAAAGCATGTTTTAAAGTTTAACTTATTGTTTGTTCTGAACAAAATCTGTGTTGTTTCAAATTTCACTAAATCAGGAAATATATTTAGATTTAAAGGAATAAAAACAGAAAATTTGATCCCTACTACCAAATATGTAAATAGATTTCATTGCTTTTATTTTGAAAAAAGAAGTTTTGGACTTTTGTCAATTTCAGACTAAATGTTTATTATGTTTTTAAAGGATTATAGTAGAACATTGTAGAAAAATCAGCCAAATTAAATAGTTTACTTTAATTGTTTCTACATATCTCCGGGATGTGAGACTTCAAAATTATTTTACAGAGTGTTTTGTCTAAACCATACCTTTATCACAAATCGTTTCTTCTTCTGGTTTAAGTCATGTCTGCTGGAGGAGAGAAACCCAAGTCCCAGCCTGATGGGAAGGCAGCTCAGAACAAGATGTCTGAGACGGGCATGATGTCCTACAAGGTACGGAGAGCACACTCACGCATCTACAGCAGATTTTCAAACATTTCCAGCTACTCTGCCATGCTGTCTTTGTTAAACACTATGAAGCTGCTGGCCTAACAGTTTACCCCCCTTGAGCTCTCACCTGCCGCTTCCTCCTCCTGGTTTTTAAAGCTCCTTGAGTAGGTGGTCAAATGCTACAAATGGCTGAAAAATACTCCAGGAGGCCAGTTAGTGCTTTCCAGAACAACATGGGCTCTTCATAATGATCTCTACCCTACACCCATTACTTGGAAAGTTTTCTCCACCTCAGTTTAACCAGTTCCTTTCTCCTCGCTCTGTGCTTATCAGATGTGCGTATACGACCAGGAGAACTTCCAGGGCCGCTGCATTGAGATCACAGCTGAGTGCGTGAATGTGTGCGACATGGGAATGGACAGGGTGCGCTCCCTGCGCGTCTGCTGTGGGCCGTAAGTACCGCGACTTCCGCACGCCCACGAGTTTAAGCACTGCACACAGAAACCCCACTTCTCTGGGCAAACAGCAGGTGATGTCACTGATGTGCCTCTCCATTATGGGACACTTTTGCTGTTTTAGGCAGTCAGGGGAGGCTTTTATCCACAGCAATTTGCACAGAGTGCAGCAGGAGAGTGAGCTTTAGTTTTCCAGATAGCATCTGACTTTGAACAGAGCTGGGCAGCAACTTTCCTCTGCTTATACACTAACCAAGAAACTGCAGTTGCAGTGTGAGCAGAATGAAAGGCAGAAGCACGAAAACAGACAATAACAGAATAAAGAGCATCATTGCACGACTCATTTTTCCACTAAATCCCCAAAGAAGCATCTCAGGCCAGAATATGTCAACAATCAGTTTTGAGAAGGAGTCGACAAGCAGAAGAGCGAGATCAAAGGCTAAGCAACGCTCTCGAAAAGGGTAATCAATGCTGCTCTCTGAGTTTAATAACTGAAAGGCTTCCATAATCAAAGATTCAATGCACATCTTTCGTCTTAGTGTATTTTATTCCGTTCCTCAGATTTGTGGGCTTTGAACAGATGAACTTCTGTGGTGAAATGTTCATCCTGGAAAAGGGCGAGTACCCCCGCTGGGATTCATGGAGCAACTGCCAGAAGAACGATTACCTTCTGTCCTTCAGGCCTGTTCGGATGGTGAGCTCTGCTATGTTGTCACTTGTGAATAAAGCTCGCTCTCTTCTATTTTTCCTCTTCATTTCTTTTTTTGTTTTGCTCATCCAACACGTTGCAGGATCCTGAGAAGCACAAGATCTGTTTATATGAGGTCGGAGAATACAAAGGTCGTAAGATGGAGATCATGGATGATGATGTTCCCAGCCTGCCTGCCTACGGTTTCACCGACAGAGTGGGAAGCATCTTGGTCAGCTGTGGGACGTGAGCATCTTAAAGTTATTTTACCTTTGTGAAAACGCTTGCTTTTAGGTTGACCCCATGTATCCAACCATCAACGGTTCAGACATAAAAAGATCTACCAGCTTGATTTTTACCTCAGGTTTAACAAGCAAGTTTTTTTTTTTTTTTGTGAATTTATTAAAGAGTATTTAAACTATTTATGGCATGTTAAAAAACATCAGATCTCATTGACCACAACACTCTTAGATGTAGATGTAATGACAGTGGGAAGAAGACACAGCAATAACCTTTAGGAGTACAGTGTTTACAAAAAGTCAGAAGAGGAGCAAAAACTGTAAAAAGCAATTTATAAGGAAACTGTATTTTCCACAGAAGCATGACAGCTTTTCCTCCAGGCTGCTACATCAAAGAGCTCGACATGAACTGGTCACTTAACTCTTTTGCCTTTTCTACTTTTAGTTTTCATTTATCGCAACTAAAAAGGTGATGTTTGCCACAGAGTGTCATTTGGATGCATTGTATAGTCAGACTGGCCACAATTATTTAAGTTGATTCCAGGAAGGCTGGAGACCAAAGTTGTTCTTTTTAATTCTGTTTTCAACATCTTTCTGTCATGCTGGATTTGGAAAAGTTGACAGACTTTTGCCTTTTCCAAGGAATATTCACAGAGACAAGTACTTAGTACAGCTAACAATTCTAATCAGTATAATTGCTAATTGGGGAATGATCACCAATGTCATACAGCGTTGCATTCTGGGTGCTTAGTTGCTGCTCATCAGCTCCACTAAACAACGCTGCACATAGATGACTGTTTCAGATTAAGATAAATAGTCAAACTTATGGATGTTTTCTGTATAATAATTTGTCTCAGTTTATCTCCTCAGTAGTTTTTCATCACTTTATGGATAAATGTTGACCCATTGAGGATTCCTGCATGAATAGGGCCCTAGGCAAGCCTCTGCTTCTAAGTTTGCATCCTCAGTTGCAAACAAGCCCAATTTATAATCAGCGTAGAATGTCTCGGTCCGGATTTATCTTCTCCATATGTAGTGCTTTTCATGGTCCATTGTTAGTAATCCAGAAGGGCCTATAAAGTATGAAAATGTCTCATTTTGTCTTCCATCAGTGTTTACATATATGGTTTGTAAATCTCAAACTAAGAATCTCTGTTCAGTGTAGATTAATCAAATTCAGGTCTTACAGATTCACTTATTTAATATTTCAGATTTACAGGCAGAGATAATCAAATTCAGTCCATATTACTGGAAAAATAAAAATAACCCTTTAGCTTAGCAGTGAGTATGAGAGTTCAAATTAGACACCAATTACAGTGCCTTTAGCCTGCTACAATGAGCAACCTATTTCCTTCACACTCATGTAACCGCTGGTGTATTACTGGGTAGGGACTCATATTGCTCATATAAAAACAGACACTGCAACATAGCGAAGAGCCGCTCTGTAGCTAATGAGGCGCACTTGTTGCAAATGCTGGTGATAAAGTTTTGGTGATAAATTAAAAATAACAAAGCTGCCAGGATTCCTCTACATATCTGGTATCCCATCGACAATGCTAGTATCATCTCACATAAATCTTTACTTGATGTTTAAGTGTGAATTTGCCACACTCCTACACAGCAGATGCCACAACTAGAGGAGCCACCAAAGGACAAGTGAATTGAAAAGTGGCTTGTTAAAGCTTGCAGTCATTTTTGAAGTTCATCGAAGCTGTTTTTCTGATTTTGTAATTACATAAACGGCGATTCATCCAGGAAAGCTCCTACTAGAAGTTAAAGACGGTATCTCTGCAGTTTGTTTATATTTACATCAGTCTCCAAGGGAAGAAATTTTGAAGTCGCATAAGCTATTTAACATTTGATATTTTTAAGTCATTGCTTATTTGAAACAAGGGCAGCCATTAGCATGTGCAAACAGACACTTAGCAGTGCTGTCATGTGATTTGCGACGTACTGGAGGCTGCAGCTTTCACAAAACAAGGAGGCAACTTCTGCTCTCCATCCCCACACAAGCTTTCAGGTCACATGGCGCTGGCTGCACCGTTCCTTAGGGGCACACCTTGGATAGAAAATTTGCAAATTTAACAAACAAAAAAAGACATCTCTTCCACAAAATCAAATTTTGTCAAGAATCACATCATGCTTTTAAAGCATAAAAAATTTACAGGAGATTTGAAAAAGATGTTACATTAATTTTATGTATTTTATGGCAAAATGAAAGAACCACAATATTAATTTTTCTTTTACGTTTTAAAGCTTGGGTCTCAAACCGCATTCCTCGAGGGTCAGAGTGTTTCAACTTTAGATGTCGCTCTGCTTCAGAACACCTGGATCCAATCTGAACTCATTACCAGAGCTCTGCAGAGCTTGACTGCATGAAAGTGAGGCAGTTTCACCAAGGGACACATCAAAAAGACTGCAGTTTGAAATCACTGTTTTAAAGGAAAGACCATCAACCATTTGAAAAAAACAAAACAAAAACAAAAAACATTTCTTGGTTAGAATATTCTACATTTTTTTGGAAAGTGTCTATTGACATACAACTTACTAACTTTTTTCTTGTACTGAAAAACATTTCTATTCCAAGTCCCATAGAACCACATGTTGTCCAAGAGCCACAAATTACAAAACCTTCTTTTTCATACAGGACCCCCTCTTGAGGGAAAGTTTAATAGATGTTACTTTTACAAATAACATCTACAAGCTGAATTTGCTTCTAACTCTGAGGTGTCATGAAAAATGTCTAAAGCTGGTATTTATATCACCAGGATACAACGGCGCTGATATCACTTTCCTCTTTTTACGTCACAAAATTGTGAATTTGATATTCACAGCATAAGGTGGAAATTGCACAAGTCTCACCTTTGTGGCTTGAGATCTTATTTAACTTATCTAACAAGAACACATAAGAAGTGCTTTGCAGTGTTTTGTATGCCTGACTGAGGCTGCAGCCCAACTACCACACAGACTTTTTCCCGCATTTGCATCTTCCAGTCGGCAGATCATACATATTTCAGCAGGGCTGCCAAAAAACATTGCACTGTGATTCTCAAACTACTGCGTCAAAAAAAGTCAGCGCCTGTGTGCCGCTGCGTGTGTCAGACGGTTTTCACATCCGTGACGTCATTCTCAAACAGGCAGAAACAGCTTTCTAATCACCAACTCTCTGAGATGTCAGAGAGAGAGAGAAAGAGAGAGAGAAAGAAAGAAAGAGAGAGAGCAGGAATAGAGACTTTTTCATCAGCAGCTTGCTGAGGGTGTCGTGGACGTCAGCAGCAGTGCGTCCCTGGATGTGTTCGCAGAGGTGTGGTTGCAAACAAAGCTACTTCTCTGCTGTGATTACTTTGTTCTCAGTGCTGTGAACCAATGGAAACAAACAGCTGGGTAGCAGAGCCGGCTGTGTCTGAAAGCCTGACAGCATAACAAAATAGATCAATGTGTTTTTTATCTGAGAGATTGTTTACCCACTATGATTTCTCTGCATCTGTCTCTGAACAGATTTTATGTACATTTCTCACTTATCTCTCACTCGTCTTTCACCCTTCTGTTTGCCTTTACTTGTAAGCAAAATGAATGAATCATTTTCATTGCAACTTTGGAGCTGTTCACGCCATGCTTCCTCTTTCCCTCCCCAGCTGGGTGGGGTACCAGTTCCCCGGGTACCGGGGATGCCAGTACCTTCTGGAGAAGGGCGACTACAAGCATTTCAATGAATTCGGCGCTCCCTGCCCTCAGATGCAGTCCATCAGACGCATCCGCGACATGCAGTGGCACCCGCACGGCTGCTACACCATGTCCTCCAAGTGAAGCTCGGTGAGGGTGAGGAAAAGAAGAAGTGGGGGAGAGGTGGAAGTCTGGAGGGGTGAAGGAGGGAGGGCAATGAAGGAGAGGAGGAAAGAGAGGGTGTGTTGATGTTTCCTCCATCCCTTAATCTCTCGGTGGTTCAATGTGCAGAGTAGAGGGAATATGGTAGGGAGTTATTTATAGTTGCAATTCGGAAAACAGTGGAGAGTTACAGGAAGTTGTAAAGGAGATAATTACAAGAACCACTGGGACTATATCTGGTTAGAGGAACTCTTTATTTTTCTCTGCCTCTCTCCCGGTCTCTGTCATGCCCTGCCTTTCCCACATCCATCCATCCTCCCCCTTCATGTTCCACATTTCACCCACGTCAGCCCTCACCCCACCTATCACAGCCTGAGTAAGGGAGGGAAGGAGTTTGGATTTGTTTCATGAGTTTGGATTTGTTTCATGTTTGTGTGACAGAGAAAGGAAGATCGAGTAAAAAAAGATGGAAAAACTCTGAAAATTCACTGCTCCCATCCTGCTGCTACATCAGCCCTAATCCAATAAAGTTACTCTCCTCCTAATTCTTTTGATTTGTCTTACTTAGCCAATGTGCTAGAGATATATTTTAACTCAAGGGCGTGATGATGGACACCTAGGATTAAGTCAACCAGCTTGCAATATCCCTCCATCATGCATTTGTTTAATTTTTTTCCCTGAAAGTTGTCTGGTTGACAGAGTCTTCTGCTAGAGTTATCAATCTCTTGTCTGCCGCTGAGTTTAAAGTTTTTCTTCTTGTACTATTTACATTTTTGGAATGAACAGCGCTGCAGAGATTCTGGTATTTATAATGCATATCCACCTTAAACTTCTCCATAATTTTATCCCAGATCTGCCTGCTGTAATCCTTGGTCTTGTTGATGGTGTGCAAACGTCACAAAACAACCGGATTAAATCACAGTTGTGTTTATTGATTAGTTGACTTCAAAAAGCATTTTAGTATCAAAAGCTTAACAAGTGTTGTTAACTGATTTAATTATGATGTTTTGATGACTAAACGTGATCAAGTGGTCTTCTTTCCTCAGCAATAGATTTTCATGAATAAATTTTACTCCATGTTATTTCTGTTTCTGACCATGTTTAATCAAGTAATGCTGGTTGCTATTAAAAATCATGGCCTTTTGTTGAAAAAAAAAAAGAAAATTATTATCTTCATAGAGCTTCAAAGCATCTTTTTGTTCATTGCTTAGGTTTACTCCTCAAGTTTGCTCTCATTATATTTCAGATTAGGAAGTTGCTGAGCAGAGCAGGAAATATTTTGCTTAAAGTCCATATTCATAGCAACAGGTAAAAGCTGAAGTCATTCGATTTCACTATGACCAGTGTATCTCCATCCATCCATTTTCTTTTCACCATTGTCCCTAGTGGGGTTGGGACGGGTGCTGGTGCCTATTTCATGCGAGACATTTTGGGCGAGAGGTGGGGTACACCCTCGACAGGTCGCCAGTCTGTCGCAGGGCAACACAGAGACACACAGGACAAAAACCACGCCCACCTAAGGAGAATTTAGAAAAAACAAAATAACTTGACAGTCATGTTTTTGGACTGTGGAAGGAAGCCGGAGTACCCGGAGAGAACCCACGCATGCACAGGGAGAACATGCAAACTCCATGCAGAGAGACCCCGGGCCGGGAATCAAACCCAGGACCTTCTTGCTGCAAGGCAACAGTGCTACCAACTGCGCCACTGTGCGGCCCAACAGTGTATCTGAAAAGTTGAATTTTTTCCCCACATTTTGTTACGTTACAGCATTATTGTATTAAATGAATCTCTTTCCTCAAATTTCTATTTCCATGACGAAAGTGTGGAAAAATATTTTAGCAAATGTATTGAAAATAGAAAATCACAAGGCAATGAGATTATGAAAGCACATTTACATGTGTATTCACATGTATGGAGCTCAGAACTTCATGGCAAAGGTTCCATTGAACTGTTTGCAATGAACATCCTTGAAATGTCTCAACAGCTTAAATGGAGTCCACCTGTGGTAATTTGAGTGGATTAGACTTGTTTTTCAAATCCACACACCTGTCTATGTAAGACCCCACTGATGACAGTGCAGGTCAGAGGGCAAACAACTAGTCTGAAATCAAATTAACTATCTGTAGACCTCTGAAAAGTAAAATCCAGATTCAGGAAAAAAAAGAGAAAAGAAAATCTTCTGCTTTCAAAGTCCCAATGAGCCAAGTCAAGAAAGTGACTTGCTACCCAAAGGTCTCCCTGTTGAGACCAGAGCTCCAGTTTTCCTCTGTGGAGAGAAGAAGGACATCCGTCTCTGCAGAAGTCCACCCACCAGGCCGGTAAGGTAGAGTGGCCAGATGAAAGCCTCTCCTTAAAGAGGAAATATTATGTATTTTCCAAATACTTAGCGCCATTTTATAGCAAAACCAAGCAACTATCTTACCTTCAGTTGTCATGAAAATACTGTATATAACTTAAAAGAAATGCGACTTATCATAGCTGTATCTGAACTAATGAACTAAGCAGTAGTTTAAAACTTTGTGGAAAGCCTTCCTAGAACAGCTGTAGCCATTAGAGCTGCAAAGTGCAGGCTCACATTATATTAAACGCTTTGAATTAGGAAGTGGTTCAAATTCATGTGTGTGAAGGCAGACAAACAAACACTTTGGCCAATATAGGGTATTTGTTATCCTTATATTGTAGAAAGATTTGGTTTAAGAAGCAAAATCTGAAATTTGACAAATGCAGAATACACAGAAAGTAACTTCTCTAGTCGGTGTTTACACATGATTCACATCTTACTATACTTAAACTCATCAACAACAACAGAGTGTTTTTCTTAATTGTTCCAAATAGATTGGGATTTGATCTTTTTGCTCTTTCCAGCATAATGTCGTCATTCTTTCTAATATTAATTCCTGTAATGGAACTGACATAGTTATCATAAAATGGGTTACATTAGTGCCAAATATTTTCAATTATTAAAAGAGCATTGACTCTTCAACATGTCTGAGCTTGGCTGAGTCATTCCTGTTTTACCATCAAAAGCCAATAAAATAAATGACTAAACGTAAAATTGGTTGTTCTTTTCAACCAATTTTATTTTATATTTTAAAATCCAGCTGTGCCAAATCATTGCAACAAATATGGTGTGATCTTATTAAAAGTAACTCACATGCTGAACCTGCACAGAACTGAATCCACTGTTAGTTCAAAACTTTCACTAACTTAACTGGATGGTATGAATAACTTATATTCTGGAGCATATCTTTAAGGAAGCTCTGCTCTCAGCCCAGCAGTGTTTTCACTCAGTACATTTCTCGAAAGAACTCAACTTGATTTATACTGATGGAAACCAATTTGGCCCAGCATTGCTTATTTGTAGAAAAAAAAAAGTACATTCCTGCTTCCAGAGAGTTCTAACAACACATTACGTTTTCTAGCTTGTGATAAAACACTCGTGCATTATTTATCAATTCCACTGGAGAAAATATTGATGCGGTCTGCAAGCATCAGCACAGAAGTTGATGCAAACACACTTCTGCATTGACATCGTCTTTCTATTCTTGCACAAAATCATCAGTTATTCCGAGTTCATGTTTTCCTTTTCCTTTAAATGTTCAAAAATGAATAAATCTAATCACACATGGGAATTTACAGAAACTCTGTGCTACGTGGCTATGGTGGGTTATCCTGGAAATCACACTGCTTCCATGATGAGTAGATTTTAATGGAATAAGCCTTTTAAGCTGCTTTAGTCATACAAGTGTGATAAAGCGACTTTCAGGAAGTAACAGTGGGGTATTAATCATTGTTTGGCTGCAGGCAGACCAAAAAATAGCCCAGCTTTAATCTTTTAACTCTTTCTTGAAGAAGAGGGTAGTAATGCTTGCAGACATCTGACATGCTGTCCTGTCTTGGGGACTTGGGTATTGTTGTCAGTTCTCAGTTACAACAGCAAAACAAAGCAGCACTGTCTGCATTCACGTATTGATGAAATGTAGGATAAGTAAAAAGTAGGAACAGCAACACAATCTGATGCAACCCAACACTGAGTGGAGGGAATGCAACCGGCTCAAGTTCTCAGCGTCAGATAGATGTTTATCCTGGAGTTATACTCTGTGCTTGAACTAAGAATGCGCATTCAGACACCCTTGTGGTTAAACATTCATGTGCAAAAAATCAATTGCAATGTTTTGCTTTTAAAACTTAAACATCAAGTGGGTTTGTCTTTAACAGATGTATATTTTTATTTATTTTTGGAAGATTTTTGTTATTTTCGAATGTCGATCCCAAAATAGTTTGGTAGGGGTTATTCTTGAATTATGTTTTCTTTTTTATCTAAACTGTTATTAACAGTTTCGATTATGCATTGCAAAAGAGAAAATGAAGAAAAATAAATATAATTAACCACTTTAGAAAAAAAATCGTAATTATTAATTAAAACAGGTTTCCAGAGTAATGCCTAATTATCACTGATTACTACATGCACTAATTTAGTTTCTATTCATCAATAAAGCCATTAGATCATTATAACTTTGACCAAATTTGTTCTCCACTATTTTCCTTTGTGGTGTTGTGAAGTTGTAGAAAATATTTAGTATTTAAAACTTTAACCTTCTTCATTACAGAGTTCATGTTTAAAGCTTTATGGAGTCTGGCAGAGTAGGCGGTTCAACGGGTGAAAATCTGCTTTGAATTTAATTTATTAGGCAGATAATAATGGTAAACCTTACTTCTTACTATTCTGCTTTTTTCTGAATAATAAAGTAAAACATGTCAAAAGTTTCTCTCTAAACGTGGCACAGCGGCTTTCCACAAAATGGTGTAAAACATTGCAATTCTGAATGAATACAAACAATTACAACAAGAATCTGCTGTGTGGGAAGCACTTCAAGAAACAGGGAGAAAAAAGCTGCATCAGTTTCTGCTTCTTAGTAGTTTTCTTTGCATGATCAAAGTTCAATTTTGCCCTACAGCTTATTTAAGAATCCTTTCATTGCACAACAGCCTTTTCAGGTGTTGCTTTGAACAATGTTAAACCAGCACTTCTCCAGATAAAGGAGGAATACGCCTAAAAGAATACTGTTTTCTCTTTTCTTTCCCAAAAACTACTCAGCTCTTCACGTGCATCTATTTGTTTAGACTGGGATCTTCTTAAAAAGAAGTTAAGATTTACAGGCAGAAAAAAGTTCATTGAATTATTAATGGAGGAACAGTTTGATTAGACTCACAAACCTATTCAACCTCAAAGGATTAATGACATTCAAAACACAAATGTGCAAAACTACACTGTAAAAGGAGTGGCCATCTATTTTTGTCTTATGTGAAATGGTTTATGCATTTGGTCTGAAAGAGTTTTTGTATGTTTCCTCTTTTACCAAAGGAGCTCTGACGTAGCTGCATAATGGAAGCAGCTAAAAGGCTATCTAAATTATTTCTTAGAAATCCTTGGAGGCCTTTCTTTTGGCACCTGAGGCTTATAAAACAGTGCCCCAAGCTTAACATTTGCTTTTCAAAGATTATCAGTGTTCATGACACATCCAGGTGGTGTGTGTCAGCAGTACGTGAAAAGATGCACGTCAGTCAAGCTGTTTGAAAAGATCATTTAAATTTTTTTTGCGTCCTGATTCTATCTGTTGAAGACTTTCCCACTTTTTCCACAATCTCACTGCATGTTTCTGGCTCAGAGTTGTAGGATTTTGGGACAGCTGGATCGATAAAACCTTTGAAGTTTGATGCAGCTCAAAAAACAGAGACAGTGAAATCAGCAGTTAAAAAACAAAACAAAATATTAATAAATTCTACTTGGTTTTCCTGCGTCTTTCATCAGTCCCATCACCATGGCTGCTCTGCTGGACTTACAGTTAGGAGAGAAAGCTGTTGAGTAAAAGTTTTCAAAGCGTGATCCTCAGGGGGCTTCAAAAGCTTCTAAGGAGTGTTAAGGAAATTATTGCCCAGCTGTCAAAAGAAAAAGATAAATGTATCTTTTGTGGCTCATGAGCCCAGAAGCATTTCTTCAGGAGAAGATTTAAATGATTGTGCAGCACATATTTATCTGCAGGTGCTCTCAGGCAGGAAATCACACACTAGTAGACTGGTGGACGTGTTTGTGGCTCAACAATAAGACTAAAGACATTTAATCATTTTTCAATCGAATCCTAAATCATTAAACTACTAACTGGTCGTCATAGCGATAAAAACCAAAGCTTTGTGCAAATTCAGAAAGCATTTAATATCTTATTAGGACTCATGCAGTTGGGAGATTAATTTTAATTTTGCCCCACAGTCATGGAACAAATGGAATAATAACAAATGGAATAATATTAGTTCAATTCCAGAATTTGTTCAGCTGGCTGAACTTAAGACCCTTATGTAAAAATGTTTTAACTGAAGGATTATTTTATCCCGTATTGCTATATTGTTGGGTATTTTAGAGAAGGACTCCCTCAAATATGAGATTTTATCTAATGTAACTTCATGCTTTTTTTCCTATATTCAAACCAAAGAAAATATTACTGTTTTTAAATTGCATAATTTAATTAAGCCTTAGTTAGTTTATAACCTTAAATTTATGCTCTGTGTTGAGACGATGGCGTCTGACAAAATGTAATGCTTATTATTTTCATAATTGATGACTGTATGATGTAATTATGATGTAAAACTTTGAACTGCTGAAATATGAAATGCAAATAAACTTCACTTGACTTGATGCAAAAGAGTCTGAGAGCAATACAGCACATTTCACTCCAGGAATGTTTATCACACAACACTGCGAAACCATGTATTTTATTTGTATTTTCTACATATTTACTCTAATTTAAAAACTGCAGCATGCAATTATATTCTTATTTCGATGGCAGTAAATAAACTCTAGTCTGACCAATGGATTTCAAAAGTCATCTGAATAGCGGTTACTTGTGTGTCATTTATTTTCAGTATAAATATAGCAACACTTGAACTGTTTTGGAGGTTTGAAGAAGATCACTGAAGAAACTGGATCATGAAATGCCAATGTATGCCAAAGCAGGCATACAGATCAGGAAGAAGGATGTGGAATTAGGTCACAAAAACATTAAACGTCTCACGGAGAACCATCCATTGAAGCATGGTTCAATGGGACTAAGACTAAACCTTCTGTGCTGCAAGCAAAACCCAAATGGGCTGAAAAACTAACATTAAACATTAGCTTGCAGGCAACACCGTCGTCATGAAACATGATGGCAGTATCATGCTGTGGGAATACTGTGAAGTATTGGATACAATTTTCAGAAAGGAAATCATGTAAACACAAACTTATTAGAAGCTGCAAAAGATTTGAAACTGTAGGACAAAATGCAAAGATCACCTGCTGGAATTGCGCAGCTAAAGAGTCATATGTCCAGAAAAGTGATGACTCCATCCAATGAAACTGAGTTTGAACTATTTTCCAAAGACAAATTCATGCATATTCCAGTCTCTAAATGTGCTTAGATTGTGACAGTGACCCCAAAAGGCTTGTGGCTGTAACTGCATTCAAAGGTTTGACAAAGTATTGATTTCAGATATCTTGTTTTATGAACAAATTCTAAAAACATTGTATCTTTTTCTTACATATTTATGCAGAACTTTATGTTGGTCTGTCACATAAAATCTTACTGAAAAACATTTGACTAAATGTAAAAAGTTAAAGGGTATGTAAACTTCAAACACACGTGACATAGTAAATACATATTTATAAAGATTGAAAAGACGTATCAGACACTACCCTTCTTGCAATAAATTATGTAATTTTCATCTTGGTTATGGATCAGAGGAAAAAAGCTACGATTTTCATTACTGAAAGAAACCTTCTCTGATCTCAGCTTATGTTTACTTTTTCAGTTTGAGTCATTTCAGCATTTCTGTAGCTCAAAACTTTCTTTAGAGCTGCTATCTATACTAGTGCGTTTAAATAATCACAGCAGGCTTTAAAACTGTGACACATATAAGTAGGCAACAAGACGATGTAGTGTTTCAGCCGTTTCCTCATTATCTTTTCGTTCAACCTGCCTGAAATATAAACCAGTGGTAAAACCCAGTCCAAATAGAAAACATTCCCTGGCAGTCTGGCTCTGTAAATAACCCCGTTTTCTTTTTTTTCCTCTTTTTCCCCCTCATGCCCAAGAGGGAAAAGCACACTTCACCTGTCACTCTCACACCCAGTTTAGTTTCTGCCTATAAATACATTTATAGAAGACACCTACAAGGTGCAGTGAGACTTCCTCACTGCTGTTAAAATTAGATCGGAGGAGCATTGACGTCAGACCAATACACACACACACGCACACACACACACGCACGTGCATGCACACACACACGCACGCACGCTAACAAACACGAGGAGGTTCATATGAGAAGACCAATGCACACTCACACACACAAGCTCTCGCTGCTTCGTCACTCTGTGAATTGGGACCGTCTCAGCAGCAGGGCATTATGGGATAGTTTATAGGAGCTTAATGAATCCTCAAGTTACAATACAGCTCGAGAATGATTGGGAGGGAAGCGGAGACACACACAGAGAGCCACACATATTAAATCTATCTCCTGTTTGTCACGTTCATGGTCAAATTTTCCCAGCATGTAAGGATTTAGGTTCTGCAAGTTGACCCACAGTCTCCATCAAAGGGTCATCTCATTTTTGGGTATAAAACAACAAAACAATCATTTTTGTTTTCTTTACAGAATATTTACACCGTTTCAGTGCAAATAATACTCCAGCATTAAAGGTAAGTTGTGCAGAGTTTCCATTATTCGGGGTTCATAAAGAGTTGGTTATTAAAACCATTGCTGCCCTCAGATCTCTACTAATGTCTTTTGAAATTTAACTCCACTGCTGATTAAAAAACATTAAATAAAAGTGGTGGACTCCAGTCATCTTGACGTCAGATAGGGCCTTTGATCAGTCAAAGAAATTCACTTTTGAAAATATATGCATTCAGGACGTGTTTGGATTGCTTTGAAAAGCGTCAGATGAAATCTGGGCCAAAAAGGAAGACATCTTTTAGATACCAATGGGTCTGGAAAAACTTGTGGAAAATATGTCCTACTTTTGAGAGTGCTGCTGAGATAAGGAGTTAAGGAGAAGACAGGTCGGGGAGAAAGTTGTGAAAGAAGTTCAAAGCAGAATTAGATTATAAAAACATCATCTCAATGAGGAAGATTCATCTGAATTTGAGACGATTATGACACAACTGCCAAAACATAAAGAGATGACTGCCCATCTAAAATGAAAAACTGGAAAGGTAATTAATTAGAGAAGCAGACAAGAGGCCTAATGTAGCTCTAAAGAGCTTGCAGAGACTTTAACAGGTCAGGTGGAACATGGAGCATTCATGAAAAACAACCAAAGACGCATATATGTCAAAAAGACTGTAATCAATCCGCTAAATCATTGGAATTTTTAGTTTTTTTTGGTTCTTTTCTTGCACAAAGAAAATCAATATAATCTCAGAAATTTCCATTTGCAAGAGATTTGAATGAAGTATTTCACGAGGAGCACAGCAGCAAAAGAGCCTTTCAAAGACTTTCATGGATTATTACAATCACCAACCACGTTATTATTCGTGCCTATCCAGCTGCTCTTTCACAGAAATACTCAATCGGCCAATCACATGGCAGCAACTCAAAGCATGTGGGCATGTGGAGAAAATAACTTGCTGACGTTGAAACCAAGCATCAGATTAGATGGAATATTTACTTGATTTGGAACTTAACATGACTATTGGCACAAAATGGTCTTGTCTTAGAAACATCTCCCTGGACTCTTATACAGAACCATCTTAATTATCCCTTATTTACCAAGGGATAATTAAGTATTCTTATACAGAACCACCTTTGTTTTACAGAAGAGTGACCAAAAAAAAGAGATAATATCCAGAGAGTAGTAATTATTCCCAGTTGATGTCAGAAGTCAGAGGACAATGATCCTACTGGTTCAAGATGAAATAAAGATGTGATCTTTATGTCATCTTGAACCAGATGATATCTGGTTCAAGCTGCTCTCGTTTCAGTTAAGGAAAGCAAGCAGAGGGAATAACTCATACAGACTCTGCAATATTGGACAAAAGCATGAGAACAATATTTCCTGCAGAGATGAGTCTAGATTTCAACTTCAGCATAATAGATCATTAAATTAACCTCCTCAGATGAGCATTCCTTTCAATCGGACTACTTTATTTCTGACCCACTGTACATTATTTTAGTCTTTATTCTATTTTCACATATATTTTATCTTGTGTTAACCTGCATGCTTCAGTTACTTATCACTTTTATGCAGTTGCATTTTCCCACTGTGGGCAGTAAATTCTATTCTATTCTATTCTATTCTATTCTATTCTATTCTATTCTATTCTATTTTCTTTTCCTGGGGTTTTCATCGTCAGGTCAGTTTGTCTGATCTGAGTTGCTCCTATGCTTAAAACCTAGTAAGCCAGCAAGACATGTCAGCTTCATAAAAAATGTATATGAAACCGGCAATCATGCTGTGTTGTGCTATGCAGAACTCTGGTAGGCAAAAACAACAAACTGTAATCTCAGATTTTGTTTCACAACATAAAAAGTCAGTTAAAAAGACAAAATATGTTCTTATTGAGAGGTCTGAGATGATAAAATTAATCATGTTTTATATGTAAAATAACAGACAGTATTGTTTTTTTTTTGCAATAATTATGTACTGAGCTGTGTAGTAAGTTTTATACAACACATCTGTTTCCTCCTTGGGTAAAGAGATTTTTAGACAAGCAAGCAAAAAAATACTATTAGAGTAGTCTAATCTCACACTGAATAAAATCCATCTGGATGCTAAATAGAAAGTTTTGGACATTCTAATGTCAAAGTAATTCCTCGTCCTATCCATCTTTTTTTAGTACAACTTTAAATGTTTAAACATTTAAATATAAAAAATATTGCTCTGTCTCTTGATTCGAGCAGGCCGTGATAAGCAGCTATTTTCTTGTAGCCACTTCCTGAAGATCTACAGTCATCTGACTTACTAGAATAATATCTTTATGTTTTTATTTTTCATTTAAGGAGTGGGTAAAAGAAATGGCTTTGTGTCACATCATAAGTATCTCCCAAGAAAGCAAGTCCTTGCACTGAAAATTTATTACACTTCAAAAAGTGAAGTATAAGTTAAAAAACGTGTCCATTTGTTGTAGAAGGACCAGAGTCCAAGCAGCAGACAGGTGGACTCGTTTCTTCACTAACAGTTATTTATTCATTTTTTAAATTTTGGTTTGGAAACTACAGATGTGGCACAGTGAATTTTATAAATGAGCATCTTTTCCAAAATGGAATAAATGTATTTGTAAAGCTTCATGCATCTTTACCAGGTGGACTGGATGTGGACGGCGCAGCGACTAAAATCAATCCACCACTTCTGTTTCTTTCTGTTTGTTTATGTGACTGCAACACATACGACCTGCACCGTACTGAAAGTGATGCATGTACGTTGGTCTGATGTCATCAGGCTTTTGTTGTGAAATGTAATGGAAAGAGTACCAAGGGATAATTAAGTACTAATATGTTTAACTGTGCTTAAATGAAAAACAGAGTAGATCTAAAATGGGATTTAGCTATAATCAACCTAATTTTCTTTCCAGTGGTTATCTAATTAACATACTAAACACTGCATTTTTTTTAAGAACTATAATTTGTCAAACTTTGCGCACAGCAGGCAGTTGAACCTTTTAACTTAATTCTCCCAATGCATTAAATCATATTAGTTTACATGATAAATTTTTAGTTGATACATTTATAATCCAGTGTTATTTAATTATTATTTGTTCTCACCTGTTCATTTCTTTTTCAAAGCCTTCTTAAGACTTCTGCACTTGGTAATGAAGTCATTATCTTTCCTTCCCACTAACTGCACAGAAACAGCTTCTCAGAAAACATAATGAGTTTAATCAGAGTTATAGACAGAGTAAGGAAAACCATCAGATGATTCTTAGCCATGTTTATTTCTTTTAGTTTAACAACTATCTTGCTGATGACTAAATGTTTAATCAGATTTCAGTTTACATCCATATTTTAAAACACAGTTCTGTGTGCGACCTCATTAATCACTACATTTGGCTGTAATTTGAATGATGTCACTGTTGCATGCACAAGTTTGAGCATTTATCTTGAGTAGGTGGGTTCTGACTCTTTTAGCGTCATTTTGTAATGCTGAGTAATGCAAAAAATATTGTTCACAATTAAACAGTTGAAGTGTTACGAAACCTAAGCAAATTTTTGGATCTTTCTGTGAACACGGTCCGGATGTGCCGCGCAGCCGCACATAATGACTATTAATAAATATCTGTCCACACATTTGCAGCCCCGTTCACGCACACATATGCGAGCACACAACTCGTTGGGCCTGACAGTTGGTGTGCGTCATGTGGTGTTGATGCTCATTCACTGGCTCTACGAAAAGTCTGAGGCTGACTGCTGAGTGACGTAAGATTGACATGTAACTCCTCTTCTCTCTGCTCAGACAAACAAGTGGGTGTGTTGAGCTTTCAGGAAGATAGACGGGGCACAGAGGAACGGGAAAGAACTGGGAAGAAAGCAGTGCCGACTGGGAGTTTAGTTTTTGGACGTGGTCTGTGCCACTGCACCCAACACAAATTGATGGCAGACATGACTAGAGACAAGCTTTTGGGACATTATTAAGTTGTGTAAATTATTCATGTGTAAATTACTATTTATTTCACTTTCCATCCCCTGATGTTTAACTACATCTTTTCACTCCTCGTCTCCCTAATCAAAGCCTCTGTCCCCCCCCATGTTTCCTGTTTTACATCAGTCTCTGTCTAGCATGCAATCTATCCACAGACGAGGTCTCTTTCCTCTTTAGTTTACTGTGTCCACATTACGCGCCCATCTGCGTCACGCATGAGGCATGCCTGAGGGTTAAAAATAACAGATGAAAGGGGAACAGACGGATGGAAGGAGAGAGGTGAGGGGGTACTGATGACTAGGGGAGTTGGAGATGGAGGGCAGAGGAGGAAGAACTTGTTTTAAAGGCAGCAATGTATAGGAGAAATCTGAAAAATCCATGACCCATAAATAGATAATGCATTGGCAGTATTCTAAAGTCTATTACCAGCAAAAGACACAGGACTGAGGGAACACATGGTTGAATGCTTTCCAAAGACACGGGGTCCAATAAAATCATCTGGATCCTGAATAAGGCGAAGATAATGGACACTGACCACAATGACCATGAAATTGTGAGGCATGTTTGTGTGCTTTTCTCTTTTTCACGAGCTTACATAATAAAAAAAAAATGCAATTTTGATTTGTCTCTGGAGTTTTGTCAAGCTGCATGTTATGCCCACAAACTTACTTGTATTTCACTGGGAATGGCTTAGCAAAGTAGGACACAATAGTAAAGTGAATCATGGAAGGTTATTAATTATTATCGCATTTAATTTTTCCAAATAAAAATGTGCAACGTTTGACAAACCTTTATATTCAGTCTCTCTGAATCAATGCTTTGTGGAGCCACCTTTTTGTAAACTTACAACTAAATGTCTTTCAGGGTCTGTCTCTACCTGCTGTGCACATTTAGAGACAAAACCTTCCTCCCTTTGTTCCTGAAAAAAACAATTTTAGCTCATTCAGGTAGGATAGAGTCTGAACCGTGCTCCAAATCTTGCCACTGATTTTCAGTTGGTCTCATGTCCTTTGATTGGGTTATTCTAATATTTGAATATACTTTAATTTGAACCATCTCAGTTCAGCTCTGACTGTACGTTCATGTCTTTTGCATCTATTTAGCAAGTTGGCCTCCACCACTGCTTTGTTTTTAGCTCCAATTATCAACTGATCAGCTTCCCATGACCTGCTAAAATAATGCATCCCCAGAGCATAATGCAGCCACCACCAGACTAATGAGACGTGCTAGTTTCCCTCTATACATATGTATTTTTGCATATGTGTACAGCCCGAGTGATAACTAACAAGTTTAAAATAACTGAAACAGACACAACGACGTCATGAAAAGGAAATCCCGGATAGAATGACGTGGGGAAAAATGTCCAAAATGTCTTTGTTTGAGAGCTGCAGTAATATTTTTAGTTTTAGATAATGCTACTACAACAAATGTCATTAATGTAAAGGCTTACAAAGCATCTTTAGGATGCTGTATACATATATATATATATCTAAAGAAAGTTCCTTATACAAGCTGCAAACATCACAAAAGAAAGTACCGGTATATGCAAAATTTTGAAAATGTTTTGTAACTAGAGCTTTACTAATTTTAATAAGGATTTTAAACTTACATTTCACAATTAGCATAGTGATATTTTTAAGTAACTCAGCAATATTGTCTCAATTTGTTTGATAGCACATAGCTCACCTCATAATTATATGTTTATTTTGTACAATAGTGTTAAATGTGACACATTTTGTTTGACATATTTATTAACTTTTTTCTGCATGTAAAAATCCACAAAAGGTTGTTGCATCTTTGCAGCACTAACGCAAACTCAGCTTCTTGGTTAATAGCTGCTGGAACAGTGTGTGCAGTGTGTACGGCGTGTGGATGTGTGTAGTTTATTTTCCCAGTTTCTATACCAACACCCACCTTATTTAGCCTCAGATATGAATTTAGCTCGGATGTGAATACCTGAGGTTATATCTGGCAGTCTTCATACTGCCCAATGTTGGTGTTGACTGCGTAATGTGACAGCGGTGTCAGGGTAAAAATATTGTACTTGCAAATGTCGACAATGGTTTGACAGCATTGAGAGTCGCTGAATAAAGCATTGCTTCCTGCACCATGGCAGTGTTAGGCTAAACAGGACGCTGAAATGTTTTTATACTATTTCTGTTTGCTTCCAGTAGAAAAACACAAATAAATGTGTTTTTCTTAAGACTGTATTTTGTAGACACAGTCTTAAAGATCCCAGTTTTTGTTTTCTGTCAATACATTAGTTATACCTTGAATTTCACCACTCATGTGTTATTATTTCATCCTTCATGGATTAAAAAGAGCTTGATGGAAACTTAATTTGAGTTTTGAATCTCCCTGCTTAATAAACACACTTCATGTTTGGCTGCAGTTGCAAAGAAGTGAGAAACTGAGGACAGGACTGCTTGTAAACACAATTACTGAAATATATTATTAAACGGATCACATCCTGTGTGCCTGGCTGAATGCTTCTTTATTTATTTTTTTTTTAAATTGTATCTGTCTGTGGATGAAATTCTAGAGTCTGTTATTATGCTTTAACTTGAAACAGTGTGAGCACAAATACTTGACTACTGGGTAATTTAAATCAAAATTTTCAGTCAATCCCAAGGTATTTATTTACACATCACAGGAGGACTAATCCTGTACCTTGAATAGCTTTCAGCGCTCTAAAGAATGTGAAAAATAATTAATCTTGAGTGAAAGTTCCTTTGCAAAATATACTTATCCAAAAGGCCAAAAGGCAATAACAGTTAATTAAAATGGGTTTAAAATCGGTTTAAATAATTTGTTTCATAACAATGTGGTGCTGGCAGCAGCAACAGTTTAATCAGTCACATTTTAATGTCATCTAAAAGGTTCCTTGAGGCCAAAATCACTTTTTTCCCCCCATTTTCTCTCTCTCTTATAATTTTAATGAGCTGTAATTAAAAAAAATATATATAAAAAAATCTATGTGACTAAAAGGTGTTCAGGACATCTGAGAAATTGGCAAAAGAATAAAGCTTACAGCAATGCCAGGAAACCTTCAGCAAAATGAACGGAGCCGACCAGTGAGACAGATGGAAACACGACAACAACGGAGCAAATCAGAACAATGAAATACATCAGAGGAAAAAATGAAGCTCAGCTCAGAGAAAATGCCCTGCCCAGGTTGGCCCCACCCCTGAGGACTGACCTTGATCAAAGCCCCATCTGTGTGTAGACAAAGCTCACCTCAAAGGAAAACAGAACGGAGTGTGTGCATTTATGAGGCCAATAGATGAAAGTCAGTCACTGCTTTTTCTGCTGTGCATGCGATTTGTCACCAGAGGGTTCACTATAAATATACATTTGAAAAGTTGTGCTTTCTAATCTTTTGTTGTTGAAGCCAAAATAATATGAAAAAAAGTTATGGTTCTAATCCCAGAGAGATTCATGGTGGTTACATGCAATTCAGAATAAACTCTTCATTTAAAAAAATACAGAGAACATTATCTGCTCACGGTTTGGGGAACAGATCCTATTGGTCGGGACCAGCCAAATCTGCAATAATGTACCAACTATTTCTAAATGCGTGTCTAAAACCTCCATCACATTGGCATTAAAGTACAAATAAAGCTAGCAGCCAGTGGCTTAAAGATTTTAACAAGTTTATCTTCCCTTACGGAAGAAAATGCAATTGTGAAGGAAGGCCATCACAATCCATTTCTCCAGCAGCTCCCCAATCCTTGATATGATTATGTTTACCCATTTAAGACATTGAATTTGGTGTTCCCACATGTTTCATAGCTGTCTTTGCTCTTTAAGAGACTCTCTTTTTTTTCTCCCAGGATGCAACTAATCTAGAAATAAAGTAGGTGGTTTGTTTACCTGTTGGGAAATGACAGAAACAATAAAGGTTGTGATATGATATGTTGCAGATCTAAAGAGACGGTTTCCATCAGTGCTTCCATGAAGGCTGCTCAAAACATCAATATTGGCTCCAGGGTGACAGAATGGATTTATTTCATACCCTGGAATGATGATCGGGAAAACTTTGTCAGCACCGCAACTCTAACCTGCTGAATAACAGTAAGCAGAGATTATTGAAAAACATTGTCATAACCCACGATTCCTTTAAAGACAATCCGTGTCAAACTGTTTCAAAATATTAAAGGATGGATAGATTGTTATTTCTTGTTTTCTAAATCAGCAGGATTGCATTTTCTAAAAACCAAGGAAAACCTACCCATCCTTGTCCCTCTATTACTTTTTCAACCTTATTTAGTGTGACACATTAAATGCAGTCAATGCATTTTTTTTTTTACTTCTCATTATAAATATAAATTTTACAAGGAAGGCAAAAACAGCAGCATCAAAACTACTGGACTCTAGACCTAAGGAGACACAGAGAGAGTAATGACCAACATGGGTTTGTTAACCTACGACTGTCACTGTGGACATAATTTAGTTAATGATGCAAAATCTCACCTGGGATAATAAAAAAACGTATGATACAAATAAATATCACATTCTGTTAGTTGTAAGTTATTAACAAAATAGTCTGGTCTTTATCAAGTTTTGATAATATCCAACTCTAATCTCAAGTTTCCAAAACACAGACATGCCATTATTTATTAAATTAACAATTAGTCAAAATGCTAAGTTTCAGAGAAGCCAAGTAAACAATTGAAACCAGGTATTTGCTTATACTGAATAAAGTCTGAAGTTAAATCAAACCAACCTTCTCTCCTTTTAGGTCAGAATTATCATAATTATGTCTATAATTCCACAATAACAAGCAACAGAACATCAGAGATGTATTTATTAATATCTTTAAAATCAGATCTGCTGCAGATAGGCACCAGTCACCCCTGACTCTGGAAGGACAAGCATTTGTCACATTTGTCTTTGCTTGTGCAGCAACAGATTGAATACTGTGGCAGGCACACATATGAAATGCCAGGTTTTAAGCACATAGAATAACAAAAAAAAACATGAGAAAAATATAAATACATCCTTTATGGGGCATCAAAGACAGGAACATATGCTGACTTGCGTCTGACAGATGGGAATAACTGCATTTTGTGAATGACAACTAATAAATTAAATATGTTTAATAATATTTGTAATGCTTGCATACTGAAACATGCCTATTTCAGACATTTATGCTTAATTCTAATATATAACTGTATGAATATTTCTTCTTCGTTTTTTGTCCTCTATCTTCTATGTATGTTTGAAAGATGCAATTCAGGAGAAAGATGGGATACACAGAGCACAGCATCTCTAAAGAAGTGTGTTGCAAGAGGAATGGAGGAGGCAGAAGAGGAGGAAGGAGAGTGGACTCTATTGATCTGAATGCATGAACATATATGGTTGAGCGTTATACAACTGTTCCTTTACAAATTAAAATAGATAAGACTTAGAAGTTACACACACTAAAAAGCGCAATTTAAATCATACTGAATGACGGCACCATTCAGTATGATTTAAAGTTCTTTGCTCCATGGCTAAAAAACATTGCCACCACAAAAAAAGTCATTCACTGTAATATTTTATTTTAGCTTTGATTACAGCACATATTCACTGGGGCAATACTTCGATAAGCTTCTGCAATGTCACAAAATTGATTCCCATCCAGTGTTGGATTAGTTTTTCACCAAGATCTCTTATTGCTAATGGGAGAGTCCCACTGGGAAAAGGTCCACACTCTGTGGTGGCCAATCCATGTGTGAAAACGATGTCTAAATATCTCTGAACCTCTCATTCACAGATTGAGCCTGTTGATGCTGCCATTGTCTTCTTCTGATATTCTCATATTATCTCGGAGAAAACAATTCACTGATGGGATAATCTGGTCTTTTTTTTTTTTTTTTTTATCAAAAATGATGGTTCCCCATTTTTCTTCTATTTTAATAATAATAATAATGATGTGTTGGACAGTTTTTATCACGTTTAGCAGTTTCTGCTATCCCCTTAGATATTTTCTAAGTTTGATGCCAAATATCTAATCCTTTTTCACAACTCTGGATGTGTCTTTTGAGATGGTTGTTTAAGAAATGAGAAGCTACTCATTGCATCACTTGCTGCGAGCTGGAAGACAGCAGCAACTATCCAATAGCAGGCTTGTACCAATTTTATTTATTAAATCCAGGTGGAAATGTGTTTTTGTTCAGACAGTGCATGATTTGGCTTCAGCTACACAAGATCGATATTTACATACATAGATTTAAACCTGTTAGCAAATGGTGCTGAAGCCATTTTTAATTGTATGTGGCAAACATCTCTTAGTTTCTGGTAAGTCATGATAATTAACTACAGCAAGAAGTTTCTTTTTGGCAGTAAAATAATCATTGTGTTTGACAGGATTTATTGGATTAAAGAACGCTCAGAATAATGGGATAGTCCAAGGAAATAACTTAAGATATACAAGAGAGAAGTGTAGATAAACATTAGTTAGGAAGATATATGAAAGTCGTTTCGACACAACTCAATATCACAACTATAGTTCTAAATTAATCTTCCTCCAACATATCTCCAATCAAAAGAAAATTATTTTGAGGTTGAAAAACAGATACTCNTCGCATTGTTTAAACTTGGATGTAGCCAGTTGTTCCAATAGAACGATGATACTCAAACACATACACCCCAGTTTATGAATGCATAAAGCAGGCAAACATTAAAACATTAAGCATCTGAGAGCAAAAACCAGAGAGAGAGAGAGAGAGAGAGAAAGAGAGAGAGAGAGAGATTTGTTATAGTATCTCAGTTTCTTTTCTTTTTTATTTTTACACGACAAAATGTGATTTTCATCTCTATCATCATGTATATGTCATCATTATAAACAAGAGACAAATTAATTGAGAGAGGCTTTCTCTGACTTTCTCTCAAAAACAAAAGTTTGACTCATCTGTGAAACTATTAAAAAACAAACAAGAAATCACCTAAAAATGAAGGCAGCTATTTGTTAAGACATTGGGGGACTTTTGAAAGAAAAAAGGAAACAGATGCTGGCCGTATTTCTGAAGCCGGAGAGTTTCCTTATAAGAAGGAGAACTGACAACACAGCATTGTGTGACAGAACTTGCGCCAATGTGTGGAAAGACACCAGCAGTTTATGGTTAAGCGGAAGCGGTGACGCCAAGGCGCCAAACAAATGAAAAACATTGGCAAACAAAAAAAAGAGGGAGGGGGCTCTGGAAGACAAAGAGAAGAAAGATGTAGGAGAGAGGAGCTGAGCAAGACGAGGAAGAATAGCGCCGGTGTCTTTGTCTGTGATTATTGGAAAGAAAGATTCTGGTGTCTCTGAGAATGCTTGTGACTGAGGAGATGATCATCACAGTGGGCAATTTGCTTCAAAACAACACATGTTGAGTCACTTACAGTTAGTACATGTTCTGGTTCTTTACTGTGTTTGATTTTCTGATGCTCTTTTTCTGAGGCATCGTGGTCTCACTGGTTTTTAAGCTGTTCAGGCACATAAAAACGTCTTCTTGGGAGAAGCCTTTGAACATGCACTCACATCCTCTGCCTCATTAATGTGAACCACAGGTAGTCAAACAAGTTCACCTGCAGTGCAAGCGCATGCAGAAATGTAATTAAATCTTCTGTGCATGACCCTTATTAAAGGACGCTGCAAAGTTAAGAGATAAAAATGATTGAACCTTTGTCATCTTGAAAAGATTTAGCTAAAACCTGTCAGGTACAAAAGTGAAGCCATCATAGACAAATATTTGAATAAATAATTAAATATTTGCCTTAGTGATTAATTAATACACAATTAAGTTTTTGTGACAATGTGAAGATCATTTGTTTTAAAAGGGCTTAGATCCCATACATCCTAAAATCTGATTGGCTAACCTGCACAACTAGTATTAGTGTTGTGCAGGGAGGGCCAAAACAATCACTGTTACCCGACCAGCAAGAGTTTCACTTAGGCATGAACATTATAGTAGGTTAATAGTTTTTGCAAAACCACATTTTCAGCTCGCCCAGATGAAAACAAAGATTTTACACCTGAAGTTTAAGATCTGATTAGAAATGACATCATCATTGGCTGACAGATGTGATAAATTCATGATATGCTGCTGCAAAAAACTGTAAGTTAATGAAATAAAACTCATTTTTAATAATTTATTTTCACGTCTAATTAGTTGGCCTGTTTTATATATATTGAGCCACTTAATGTAACATAATTATCACATATTCAGATACATATGTTATGACTAATTTATTTATTTTCACATTTAATTAGTTGGTCTGTTATATATATTTACTCACATAACTTAATTATCACATATGACTAATTAATGTGTCTTGAATTGTGAAATTCTTGTTACTCTGCAGAAATGCTGCGAAAAGAAATGATGTGGTATGTGGCTACTAATCAAGTACATCAAAGAAATTTATTATCATAAACCATGTACCCTAGCTGGTTATCAGAATCAGATAGGTTTCACAAATTTCTCATAAAATCTGTTTCATCTCAATAAATGCCGACAAACGTCAAACGCTTCAGTGCGACTTTTCAACTGATGGCTGGTCTTGTTTTGCATTTGAGGCCAGACCACAGAAATCAAAAGTGACATAAAGCAAGACTGATCAACTAGTCAGCCTTTTGGACAACGTGAGAGCTGTGTTGTGTAATCTAGCCAATGGAGATCAGTGCTACTGAGGTTAGCCCATCATTACAGTTTATTCTCTGTAACGCCAAAGGGTCTCACGTTTATCTTCTAAAAGTTACTTTGCACATTGATGACATACGCAACACATATTCACAGAATAAAAAAAAAACACTTTAGACCCAGAATTTAAACATAACAAACCTTGAGCATTGAACCCTGCTATGACCAATTATGGATTATTCAAATTCAAATTAAATACAGTTTTGACCTTTACTTTGCTTCATTTGGTGGTTAAAAAACATTCCAATGTAGCTGCAGCTAACTTTATATAAGCAAACCTCCACAACATAATAGAAAGCGACTCTTTTCCCAGACTACAAGGTCTTTTTCCCTGAAACATACATTTCAGCTGGTCAGCTTAAGTGAGCAAAGTCTGCAAATTTAAATGAATGAATTTACTGAATATGCATAAGGAATATTTTTTTTCACCCATGTTCTTTGAAAACAGAAACACCTTCAGCTTGGCGTTCCGTCACCCTCGCTCACATCCTCTGTGATCTGCTACCATCATATCACCTATGATGTAACACAACGTGCTCAAACGCTCGGTCACACCTGCAGCAGAGGATCCTGGAGGCTCATTAGGACAGACCGAGTGATTGGCAGTTTATTTCAGGGTACTTAGCGCCACAGAGTGCAAAAGATGTCAGCGTGCCATGTTTGTAGGTGCAGTGACGCACTCAGCAGTTGGTAAAGTAACAGTGGATTGAAGCCCAGGAAAAATGACACGTGGATCCAAAATGGACAGACAGACACGCAGATGGACAGATAGACGGCGCTGGCAGATGTGAAAGAGTGGGCGCTGGCCCGGGGAAGCCGCGTTTTGTTTTTGTGTGGGGAATGCACAAACACGACGTAGTAATAATCACACCAAACGAGGAGAACTGCGCCCACACAGCACTGCCAACCTGCTGTGTGGGAAACTGGCACAACGCTGACTTACTGTTGGGCCGCGGTGGCATTTAGACAAAGTTTACCGCAGAGGCCAGGCATGCAAACACAAATTATCACACATGTTTAATCACAGCAGGTTCTGTGGGTGTGTGTAAAGGGAACGCCAAGTGAGGTTTTGGCCCCTGGACAGGCAGTGGGCACCAGAACCTTTAGTCCAGAAGCAGGAGGTATGAGGGAACAATAACACATAAGGGTGTGGTGTGATGGATCCCCTGTAATTACTCATCTGTTTATTACTCCTATAGCTCTGTTGGCACAGAAAGAAGTGCAGACTGTGTCAGCTCTGTGCATGAGTGTGTGCATACTGCACGCAGCCGTGCACAGGCTCCACACACTCACACAGTGACTCCATCCACCATCATTCACTCATCTGTTGGCCCTCCTGTGAATTTCTATGAATGGCTGCACTTCTGTTGTCTGCATCCTCAAGGCTCCAGTCTGAGCAGCCCGTCCTCATTGTTCACTATCAATGAGAGATTAAAAAAAGGTGGAATTATTTCCCAAGGTCATCTCTGACCTACTCCACTGCATCGCTTGCGACTTCAGTCTAATCAGTGATGTAAATGGTTCTCTCTTTATTTTGTCTTGTATTCATTCCATGAACGACAATAAAAAACATGCTCTTTAGAAACCTTTCTACAAACGTAGAATTGTCTGCAGAGATTTATGCAGACAGGAGTCCCAGGCTGAAAATAATGAATAATTACTCAAAGCATTCTGCAGTAGTGTAGAGAAGTTTAAGCAACTTTAATCACTATTTCAGAAGACAAGCTAAATTCATATTAAAGCTACAGAGTTTAATGAATTCTTTTTGTGCGTTTTAAAAGTAGAAACATGAAAAATCTTTTAGTACAGCAGGAGGTTGGAGCTCATTTTTGGACACAAACTTTATTAGGCTTTGAAAGATTAGCTTTCAAAGCCTAATGTTTCTCTAAAGCCGTCGTGTTAGCTTGACAACAGTACTACTAATAGCAAAACAAAACCTTGTCTGACTCAGAAACCTCACCAGGGACTTCAACGTGAGCAAAAAAAGAAAAAAAACCCCAAAAAACTAAAAACAACTTGCTTTGGGGCTGAGGAACACCTTGCAGCCATATAATAATCCTGAACATAACCAGAACTTGAAAGCTGCTGTGCACACAAGCTCTTCATCTTATCTGACAAACAAAGCTATTTTGCAAAAAAAAAAAAGCAAACAATTTAGTTTGCTAATGCAGAATGCTTTGTAGCGACATAAACTACAGTGAAATAATGGGAGGTTGAATCAGATCTCATTATTATACATATTTTTACATAGCACTGCAAATGTCAGCCAGTCTTGTCTAACAAAAGTAATCTCAGTTATTATGGTCTGTTTCTCAGCTTTTATCACACCGTTTCAAATACTGGTAATCTAATTCAAAATGAGGAGGAAAATAATGGCAAGTACTGACTCCGGAAAGCAAAAAGACGACAAAACACAACAGATGCCTTAATGTGGACGCCACTTCAAGTCTGTTCAGCTGTGACTCTCAAGCTGTCACTGCTTGTGATTGAAAACCAACAGTGACATGCCATCTATGTCACTGTGACAACTTATTTTCTTTGCTAAAATTACTTTCTGAAACCAAAAACAAACCTCTGGTTAATCAATTCTAAATCAAATCAAATTTTATTTGTACAGCACATTGCAGCAACAAGGCATTTCAAAGTGCTTTACATCATAAAAACACAATGTCATAGAACACTCAGCCAACAATTGTAACATTACATTTAGTCAAGTGCTATTGTTATTTTTATCCTTGATTAGGTTTCAAAGGCATCTCTAAACAAGTGGGTTTTTAGTCTAGATTTAAAGGCACTCGGAGTTTCAGCTGTTTAGCAGGTGTTTGGTGCATAGAAACTGAATACTGCTTCTCCTCGTTTGGTTCTGGTTCTGGTGATGAAGAGCAGAGTAGAACCAGAAGACCTGAGAAGTCTGGAAGGTTGATACAACAGCAGCTCTTTAATGTATTGTGGTGCAAAGCCGTTCAGTAATTTATAAACTAACAACAGAATTCAAATCTATTCTCTGAGTTAAGGGAGCCAGTGTAAGGACTTTAGAACTGGGGCGATGTCCTCTATCTTCATGGTATAAATGAGAGCGCGAGAACTGTTAAGTGTCAAGACTTTTTTGCCAATTATATGGATGGTGAAATAACTTCAGACTAAATACTACAAAAGAAAGCTGTGAAAACAGGTAGCCCCTTGCAAAAGCATCTTTACCCCCTGAACTTTTTTTAGATCTTGACATGGTAGGAAAATCAAATTAAAGTTTTTTTTTTTTCACAGAAATAATATCCAAAGTGTGTTGTGCCTTTATATTTACACCAAATCTGTTATGTTGTAGAACTGTGTTTGACTCTAATTACAGCTGAAAATCAGGAACCATATGTACTGTAAATATGTTTTTGTCTGATCATGCTTTTGCACTTTTTGAGACTGAAGTTTTCAGCCTTTTTTCCTCTCAAAGGGGATCAAGTTTTGTTGATGGACAACCTCTGATAAGAGCTTTTTTTCTTGTTTTTAAAAGGTTTTTAAAAGATTCTCAATTAGCAATGTTGGACTTTGACTTTACTATTCTAATACAAAAAGATACTTTAGTCTAAACCGTTCTATTGTGGTTCTGGCCGTATACTGAAGGAGTATTTAGGTTGTTGTTGACCATGTGTTCTATGACTTTGCATTTTTATGATGTAAAACACTTCGAAATGCCTTCTTGCTGAAAGGTGATGTACAAATAAAATTTGATTTGATTTATCCTGCTGTGAACCTTCACCTCACTCTCAGGTCCTTTTTAGCTCTCTAAAATGTTTACTTCCAGAATGTCTTGGACTTTAGGTCCACCCTTGCACCCCAGCTTGATGCTGCCGTCACCATGTTTCACTCCAGATATTTGTGCTTATGGTGATGCGTAGTCATGGGTTTCCTCCACACATATAAAACTAGTTTTGCATTTTGACTAAAATAAGCTTGAATAAGTCTCATCTGACCGGAACTCCTTTTTACAGATTTCCTACATGGTTTGTGCTACCACAAGACTTCTTCTTGTTTTTGTTGGATATTGGCTTTTTTTTTTTTTTTTTGCCACTTTTTCATAAAGAGTTAATTTATGAAAAAAATTAACCTGACTAATAGTCCACCTGAGCAGTGGATTTCAGCAAGTCCTCCAGAATCACCAAAGCCCCCTTGGATGCTTCTCTGGTTAGTGCTCTCATTGTGAGGTTATCAGCTAAGTTGGTCGACCACATGTTGCTTGGTGATGGGCTGTGCCATGTTCTGAGTGTTAGACCACTGTTTGTTCAAGTTTGCTGAGAGTTGTTAATAGAACAACTGCATTTACACTGAGAGTATTTTATACATATGTTGACTATGTTGGTTGCACTGGATATCATTTAGGTGGATCAGAGTTTTACTCTATACACTATTTTTTATCAATCAGTTTAATAAAATCCCAATAAAATTGAGTGAGTTATGTGGCTACAATGTAACACAACATGGAAAAACTTCAATGGGAAGGCATATATGTCAGAATTTGACTGACACATGGCATTAGGTACTAACACCTTCCAAGTGCCCATTCCTTCCTTGTTAAGATAGGTGGCATTCCAGCGCTCCATCATCAGTAATTATGTCAGCATTATAGTCAAACCACAAACAGGAGGACTGCGCATGCCGCAGTTAAGCACAAAAACAAAATTCTCTTCAATGGCAGTTGTTTGGTGTGACTCGCTATCTTGTGGCTTAATCATAACTCGGGGGCATCCTCTTTCCCTCGGACAGAACCATCTATAGGTCTGTTTTTTCTTCTTCTTTGTATCACTCTGTCTGGGCGCAGCGCGCCGGAAGCAGACCATAACAGTCTCTGAGAACGCAAGCCAGGAAACAAGCCTCTGCTATCCATCCTCCGCTCCTCCACAAAGCCCAGTCATCATTACCGGGCACCGTGCCTTATTGGCTTGCTCCCGCCTCCCTCATCTTCTTCTTACACACACACACACACACGCTCCCACCCTTCCTTCTCTTTGCCATCACCAACGTGCGTCGAGAAAGTCTCCTCCTCCTAGTCCTAAGCGCAAGTCTCCAACCAGCCCTTTACGCGCGTAGAAGCTCTTCTCGAGAATCCCCTCGCGGTCAGCCCCTCCCCTTTCCGTTTTCTCGCCGCCCTCATTCATTCATGACCCCCGAGCAGTGACGTAGGAGATTCCATGGTGCCCACTGCCGTAGGCAACTACTGCATGCTGGAGTATATATGGGACAGTGGTGGCCATCAGCCGGCACACTCTCAGTCGCTCCGACTCGGGAACCAGAGCATCAGCGGAGATAGCAAGGCTTTACTTCGCCCTCTCAGGCTAACTCGCTTTGGGCTTTGGTTCAGGATGGACAACTCTTCTATTTCTCGGAGCCGACGAAGCTCCATCATGCGCAACTGCAAAAGTAAGTTTCTTTTCCGTCTTTGGCTGGGGACAATTTTTGGATTTTACATGGAGTTGAAACGTGTTTGCTCTATGATTGAATTTGTGCATGAAACCATTAAGTTTTATATGAAAATATATGTGATTTCTGTGACGTATATTATAAGCAGAGAAAATGGATAGATGATGAACGTTTTACTATTCAGAACCACGAAAGAATTTCCGATTAACAATTTCAGTCTTATTGATAATTGCACGTTTTACTAAAGTCTCAGAATTCAATGTTGTGTTTTGACTGAGCGGTTTTGTGGCCATGTTGTGCGTAATGGTCAGAGCGAGTGCGTAAGTGTCATAAGCATAACTCAGAGGTGTGTATTCTTTTGGAAATTGCAACTTTAGCTGAAGTTTCCGTGTATTCAAGCTCTTTATTGAAACTGGAGAATTAAACACATATTTCAAATGAGTGCAGTTGCTTTAACGCTAGGAACTTCTGCGCTTTTGCACTGGATAAAAGAGGATGAATTTAGCACCACGGACTGCTCTCACCTCTTTTTCTTCTCTGTCTCTCCTCCAGACGGTCTCTCCCTCTGGCTGGTGGTCTGGCTGGTCCTCGGCAAGCCAAATCCGGCGTCGGCGTGTCCGCACCACTGCGTGTGCTACCCGACACCCATGACTGTGAGCTGCCAGGCGCAGAACTTCACCGCCGTCCCCGTGGGAGTGCCGTACGAGTCCCAGCGCGTGTTCCTCCAGAACAACCGGATTACGGAGCTCAGAGTTGGCTCTTTTGGCTTCGGAACTCAGGTAGGAGGGCAAAAAAAAAAAAAAAAAAAAGAAGTTTCAAAACATGTTTTAATTGTATTTTTTTCCCTCCAGCATTTAAGTCTAAAGAAAAAAAATAGCTCAAGATTTTTTATATGTCTTTTTGTAGGTTCTGTGGCTGTTCTCCAACAACATCACATGGATTGAGGCAGGTGCTTTCAGTGAGCTGAGGGACTTGGAGGAGTTGGATCTGGGAGACAACCCCGGCCTTCACAGGCTTGAGGGGGGAGCTTTCCGCGGCCTTGAGAAGCTCCAGAGCCTCCACATGCACCGCTGCCGGCTCACTGCCCTGCCCCATGACATCTTCCACAAGCTTTACAGCCTACAGTTTCTCTACCTGCAGGTAGGGGCGCTAGAGACACATTGCTGCACTCATTTCTTATTCACATACACATGCAGCTGCCCACGCTGTGCATGTGCTACCCACATTCCAGATCAGATAGGTGAGTTATGTTTTTTCTTATCTTTTTTTCTTGATTTTCAGGAGAACAACCTTCACTTTCTGCAAGATGACATCTTTTCTGACCTCATCAACCTGAGCCAGCTGTTTCTCCATGGCAACCGGATACGAACCCTCTCAGAGAACGTGTTCCGTGGCTTGGTCAACCTCGACAGGCTTCTCCTCCATGATAACCGTATCCGTCAGGTGAACCGCCGCGCCTTCCGCGATCTGGGCCGCTTGACGATGCTTTTCCTCTTCAACAACTCCCTGGCCGAGCTGCCAAGTCAGACCTTGAGAGACACCCAGGGCATCGAGTTCCTCCGCCTCAATGCCAACCCCTGGTCCTGTGGCTGTGAGGCTCGTGCCCTGTGGGAGTGGTTCCGTGAGGCCCGCGTCTCATCATCCGAGGTGATCTGTGCCTCTCCTTCCATCCGCCGTGGCCAGGATCTCCGCTTCCTCCGAGAGATGGACTTCGCCCTCTGCCCCCTGCCTGATCCTGGCTCCATTGCTGGCTCCACCACCACAACCTTCAGCACCAAGACCCGCTGGTGGTTCCACAAAAACAAGCCCCAGTCCTCCACAAAAGGCATCTTTGAGAAGTCGTCAGAGACTGTCAAGGCTGGCTTGTATGGAAAAGGTCCTTCTACAACCACCTCAGTGGTCAAGTATGAATTGGCGGATGAAGAGCTGGCTCTGCCCAAACTTGACCCTGAAGAGTACTGGGAAAACTACGGCAATGAAGACTCAGGTGTCACAGTGCGGTGCTTTGAGCTTGAATGTCCACCTGAGTTTGATTTGCCTCCATCTTCCTCTCCTCCCAGATCATCCTCACCCTCTTTACTCTCTCTACTAGCCCTCTCTGTCTTTACCATCTGCCTCCACCTACTATTTGGCTGAATTGAACTCTTAGTGCCACACCCCTTCCCTTCCAGCCTGTTTTAGAGGCTGAAGGAACCCTGTTAGACTCTTTATACCCCCTTTGCCCACTCTGCTGTCAGGTATTCCTCAAGGAACAGCATGGGAGATTGGGGGAATGGCTAGATTCTTAATCTACCACCTATAGGGCTTAACACTTATTCAGGGCTGCTAAGAGTTCTTCATCTACAATCATCTACAATGATCAACAGGTATGGCTTTCTGTGCCTTACCTGCATTACGACTCCCTGCGCGCAGGGCTACGAGGGCTGAGTCCATCACCAGTAAGAAGGCAATTTGATAGCAGTTGTGTACGATGTTGTCAATTCTGTCACCTCAACTTTAGTTAATACTACTAGTGCTATTAGTGCATCCAGTTATCTGGCTGCTATGAATACTACGATTACTGTTAAAAACAGTGTACAGTAATTACACTACTGTAACCACTTAAAGTGTCATGTAAATAGGTTTGTGTTTTGTGAGTGTTCAGGCTGACTTTGTGGTCCAGCACAATCACTTTTCATTTGGATCCAGGAAAACTGTGAAGGCTTGTGCCTCTACTTGACAGAGCACCATGCACAGTGAAGCAGGGAAGAGATAGGAGCACAAAAATACTGTGAAGACAAAGACGATAGAGGGGAATTCAAGATGACAGGGACAGCAAATGGGAAGGAGGGAGAGTGTTTGAGCAGCAATAAGAGTGGGAGAAGGTCAGTGCTGGCAGTAGAAGCAGCAACCTGCAGGAGATAAGTAATAAATCTGGTTCATTTGTAGTCCTCCATTCGCCACCCTCTGTAAATATGGTGTTGTTTAGCGACAACCACATGGAGAGAATGCTTTCTTTCGGAAAGCTGGAGATTTTTGATTTTGGATGTCTTTCTGTGACATATTGATATAATGTGTGATGATTGTTAACTTGAATGCCAATGAATGATCTTGATATAAAAGATATACTGAATATTTTCTGTATCATGCCTTTCTTTGACCAATATCTTCTAATTGGAGGGATTTTTGTGGGTGGTTGGTGATTTTGAAGCAATATGAATGTGGGAGAGTATATGGTAAAGAAAAATATAAGATACAAACAAAAGTAGCAGATTGCTGTTGGGTGACAAAACTGACTAAAGAGCTTGTGGACCTAAAGAACTGACCACACAGTCACATGGGCAATTCTGGTTATAACAGGCATCTGTGAGTGTGCATCAATGAATGGATTCACAAGTTGGCAACTCTGCAAAGGCAAATACGTCACTAGATTTAGCACTTCACTGACTCACCAAAGGGTTGCGCCAAACGGACAGACGAGGTGCAAATTGGATGCTTTTTGTGAGCAAACTAAGAGAGCAACACAGGAATCCGGAGCCAGTAAATTAAGACTCTCGTGCAGACTGGTTGAGATTAGGCTATTCCAAAAAGTCAAGTTTTGCAGGAGATTCTGAGGCTGCAAGACATTTTGCGGAAAGAGTTAAAGTTGAAGCAGGAAATTTCCAAATATAGGCATCCACGCTGAGGGAACAAAGACGATGTTGATGTACAACTATGCCTTCATTTCCTCTCTCTGCTCACCTAATGTTACACTCTTTATTTCAAGCTATCTCGATCCCTCAAAGGTAGTGGAAGAGATTCTTCAACGAAGGTTATCAGGGGAAGGCCAGGATGTAGTAGGAGTGAAAGAGTAGGCGGTGATGTTAGAAATCTTCACACATGCAGACAGATGCAATCAGAGAGCTGCTGAGCTTTGCAGTGCTCTTCACTCCTTTGATATTTCTCGCCACAATGAGGAAAGCCTGTGGGAAATATTCAGTGCTATCTTGCTGTTTAGTAAGTCTCCTAAAGGAGGTCAAACTGAGCCCGGGTGCTCTCTAGTGACCATTACGTCACTTTCAGATGACCAAAGTGCCAGTTATACCATTTCCCCAAAGTTTCCTTTGTTAGTTTGACAGTCGGCATGTTTTATGTTTTGTATCTGAAGAGAGAAATAGTCATTAATATATTAAACACTGACTTGTTATTTATTTTTACTGTAAAAGAAAAAGACATGTTCTTGAAAGAATAAATTCATACTTGTTTTAACAAAGTCTGTTTGTGTGGGAGTTTTATTCTATGTCTTGGCAAATATCCAGTCAGGCACCCAAAGCAAAAAGAGTACAGCACAGACACACACACATACACACCCGCTCCCGCGAACTCACACACACCGACACACAGAGAGCGCTGGCCTTGTGTATGCAGGCAGCTGACCATCCCTTTCAGCTACGCAACTATTAATAAAAGAAAAACAGTAACAGAAAGTGAGCAGGTCTGCAGTTCTCTGCTCAGTGAATCTAAACCAAACTCAAGCAGCAGGAATCTGAGCTCTCACTTATATGAGATTGGTACACATTAACACATAATGTAAATCATTCAATCTAAATTATGAGCGTACAGATTAATGTCATTTTATTGAGAAAATGATTTTGTCATTCTAAGTTAGGCCATGTCATCATGAGTTGCAAAAAAAGTCACTCATTGTCAGTTTTTACAGTAGAAGATGAGCTTAAATACATTTACCTGACAAGCACTGTTTGGAAACTCACTCCTGTTTATAGACTGCTTAGTTAAAACTTTTTCATTAAACCTTCATGAGCTGAAGTTGAATAACAAAGGTTTCTTCTATAATACATGGACAATAATCGTCCCATTTCCCAAACAGCTTCTGAAAAGCTCAGAGGCGGCAGGAAAATTATTTTATTTTTACTGAATAAGGCTGCTTTCAGATATATTTCACAATAAATATTATTAGCAAAGAGGTTTAACCATGTAAAAAAAAACAACAACACATTTATACTACTTTTTAAAACCACTTGCTATTGTAATTTGAATTGTAGGCGATTAGAACTATAAAAACACATTTTGGAAGAAAAATATCCATACTGTCCTAACTGAATGCACAACTGTTCAAAGCTCCAATTTGCATTTTGTGCAAACTGTGTGTTTCACTGAAATGATAGACTCTGGCAAGAGCTGCTCTCCTGGCATCTGCCAAACCACAACATTTATTGCACAGATAACATATTATCAGATTTCTGAAAGTGAGTAATTGTTTTACAAATTTAGGTAGTAGCAGTCTGCATGCCTAGATGCTGGATATATGTTAATGATCTGAGCACCTGAATTCAATGATTTACCTGGGTGAGTGAATATCTTCAGCAGTATTGTGAACAACATTGTTCAAAAACAATGCATAAAGCATTTAGTGTCTCACATTTAGTGTTAATACTGTGCAATCCAGCATTCGCAAGGGCATAGCAGAACTGCAAACCAATATATGACCATCCACTGAATCAGAAAGGTCAGGCAAAAAAAGATCAATAAGATTAGTAATAAATACTTTTTTGGAGGAACTGCAGAGATTAGTAACTCAGGTGGGAGAATGTTATGACAAGATAACACATGTAGCATTTATGAAAGAATGACAAGCTAAAAAGCCATTGTTGAAAGATAACCAGAAGAAATCATACTTTAAACTGGCAATGACAAAGTAAGAAACACAACCCTACAAACACAACTACTATAACATAAAGCTGTAGATCAAAGGATATTTATATATTGAAATGGAAAAGTCAAAGTATGGATCTGAATCTAATCAAGAATTTGTGGCGCAAGTTAAAAATTGCTGCTCACAGACAATCTCCATTCCATATCACTCAACTTGAGCCATTTTGTGAAGAAGAATAGACAAAAACCTGAGTATCTAAATTGGCAAAGCTCCCACAGCTTTGCCAATCACCCCATTAAATGTGTATTGATTCATTTTTTGGGACGTGTTTCTGTCTTTAACTCGACAAAGTTATAAAAAGTTTACTGCATATGAATACTTTTGCAATGCACTGCATATTACATTAATTCAGCAGCTCTTTTGTACTCTGACACATTGCACTTGTAAACCTATGCATTCACGGCGTGCAGTTGCTAAAATAAATTATCAGTTCAGTTTCATTTAAAGTTACAATATGTTTGTGGCAGATTGCATCCCAAGCAAACAGACAACCCTTTCATCCTGCAAACATACAGTTTGCTCTCCGTGGCATAAAGCTCACTCACAAATTTCTTACTCTAGTTTGTCATGCCTATATAAGGGCAAAACCAGCGCATCACTCTCCCCATCTTTTAGATTCCCATTGGTCTCTGAGCTTTTGTTTGGCAGGAAAAAAAAAATCCATGACGCACCTTCGTTGTAGAGTACATATAAACTGTGTGGGTTTGATTGGACGCCATCCATGTCACTCAGCAGTCAGAACGGACATTATCTCTAGGAATGTGAGCGAGGTGGAGGGAGCGGTTGTGAGCGAGTGTCTGTCGACGCCTCAGTTATGTTGAATAGATGAATATTAATGACTCCCAATTTAACTTGTAGAAGGGAAGGAGCGGTGCAGAGACGGCGTGGAAAGCTCTGCGCTTGTTTGAGTGCGTCACTATTCTGTCACACTTCTCTCCACCTGCTGGGCCCTTGCTGCTCTCGCTTCCCTCCTCTCCCCACACACATTCATACATTCTCACCTTCGCATGTGCGAGTGCAATTTGCAAGTTATTCATCTTATTTTGTGTTCAGGAGTTGAATTTATGCCACCCCACAGACATTTTACTTGAGTATATCTGTGCTCCCGTTTCACACTTTTCCTGTTTTGCTAAAGCACCTTGACGTCATGGTCTGTTTTTCTTTAAACATTTGCACATTTATGCTTGATTCCTTTTTAGGCTGCTTTATGTAATTGAAAAAAAAAAAAAAGAGTTTGAATTCATGATTTTTTCTCTCAGTCTTTCATGTAGCCAGTTAGACAATGTCTGCAGGTCTGCTCTGGAGCTGCTGTCCAAACCAAACTCATCTTCTAAGATTTTTTTTTTCTCTCTGACTTATTTACTATATTCTGCTTTAAAAATTCTCCTCAGGGTACTTCTGCCTTTCAGTTGTTCTTGTGTCATTTTCAGCAGCCAGTAAGAACTGCTCTCAATCTCAGAGATAAAAACAAAAGACGAGACAAAGCAGAGAGAAAAAAATATTTTGATGTGCTCCCGAGCCATAATTGTTTGTTTGTTGTGTGCGAGATGCAGGGAAGCTAAATAATAGCCAACTTTGAAATAATAACAAGCTTGCTTACGTAGAGCATATAAAGAAAACACAAATAAAAGTGAATTCAGAGCAACAACAACAGTCGTTCTTTTCCTTTTTTAAGAAATTGATTGCAAAGAGAGAAGAGTCATGTTATCTTACCAAACATTGGACTCATACATAATCACTCATGTCAAAGAATATGGAGAATGGCCACTGTGCAAATAGATAATAAATATGTAGGTGTCCAACAAAAGGACTACAAGGGGTGAGAAGTCACTGATGTCAAACCAGGACTGGAAAACAGAGCTCACCGCTGACAGAGGGCTGAAAATAAGGACTTGTGTGAAAGAGATAGCGACAGTAAGATAGCAACAGAGGAGGTGTGACGTTTGAGTCATGTTCTTGGATCTCTGTTCAGTGGAGAACATTTGGACGGCTTAAGTGTGCAAGCACACAAAACACGTGCGAACATACACCCTCATTGGCAGAGGTCTGCGTTGCTGCTGCGCCTTAAGTAAGGCTGACTGGGAGACAGACGTTTCTTCGTGCATCACACAAGCGGGAACCACGCACATATACGGGCCCACTTGTACATCAACAGGCAAACTCACTAGGATCTTTTAAACCAGGTGGCCCTAAAATATCAGATATCTGCTGTGTTTTCCAAAATACAAGCATTTGGAGGCAGGTCAAGAGCTCTGCATCAATCAAATGTACAGTCACATTTAATCAATTAGAATATGGGTTCTGAAGAGGCTCTTAATCAAGTACTTTTTAAAAATAACAACCGTTATGAAGGTATTAAACATACTTTTAATTAAGCTCAGTTTTCTCTGTTACATACGTTGTGTTATTGATGTGGTTTCTGTGCTCAAATCTTAAATGTTGTAAGCAGAAAATCCTCAATGTAAACAGATAAAAAGGCTTGGAAAAACATCAGTTTACGTGTAATTAGTCTATCTAAAGTGTTTCACTGGTACCAAGTAAATGAGTGGTTTGATATCCATGAGGCTGGGTAGTTGGGCTATTGTAAAGCAGAATGACGTGGCATGTGGGTTCTCTCATGATCCCACTGAGTCTAACATAAAACCAATATGACACCATTATGCCTGAGATGCAGTAGAGTACGATATGTCACCTTGGCTTAATCCAAACCTAAATTACATTAAGAGCTCATTCTGCTATCAGACGTGTTGCCTCTCTAGTAATGATGATCATTGTCATATACATGGCTGGTTTGCACATGTGCTAAATTATGCCAAAAATGTAATCATTCCTGCTAAGCTGCTTTGTTTGACTGTGAGCATTTTTTTTTTTCAAACTCATATTACTAATGTCAGTTTGTTTTTTAAGAATGTGGACTAATTTGGGGGTATCTGTAGGCAGATGGCTGCAATAGGGGATATCAGTAAATTGACACTAAACAGGTTTGCGCCTGACTTTTAACATTTTAATAAGCAAAGAATTAGTAAGGAACATTAGTTTGTTTTGAGTTGTTTTGATTTATGGATTCTAGTTTCATTATTATTCTGTGTTCCTTAGTCTTTCTTTCTGATTTACCTTAGTTCAGTTGTTCTTAGGGATTCTAAATTATATTTATTTACTCCTTAAGTCTAGTCATTATTTAGTCTTAGATTCAATTTAGTTGCCTTATTAGCTGTCCTTCGCCCCTTGCAGCCATTCTCTCTCTCTCTCTCTCTCTCTCTCTCTCTCTCTCTCTCTCTCTCTCTCTCTCTCTCTCTCTCTCTCTCGCTCGCGCTNCTCTCTCTCTCTCTCTCTCTCTCTCTCTCTCTCTCTCTCTCTCTCTCTCTCTCTCTCTCTCCCTCTCTCCCTCTCTCCCTCTCTCCCTCTCTCTCCCTCTCTCCCCTCAGTTTGTCTTCTGCTCTCCCCTCACACCTGCAACCTGTGAGTCAAAAAAGTGAATATTGGGGTGCTATCATGTAAAATTTGAGACCAAATGTCCTATAGACATACTAAGATTTAACTCTCCTTGCGCAGTTGTGTTCACCAGGCAGCAGTTTTTCCCACAGAAAATCCTATTGGCTAATGTTAATAACCGTCAGAAGCTGAAAAAACCCAGAATGTTTGTGGAAAGCAGGGGGTGGGCATGTCTGATCTCTCTATCATATAATCATAAAATAGCACCAGAGAATTGGACCACCCACAGTTAGCACTTCTGGGTTCTAGACTTTCTCAGAGTTTGGCTGAATAAACCCACTATAGATCAACTTCCTCTTTCTTCTTTGATTTAGTGTGCCACGTTTTCTGGACTCACATGGAGCGGTTCCACTGGGTTTTCATAAATCACCTCTCATTTTTATCCTACAGCTCTGAGCTAAGCTTTATGTTCATATCCATATCTTCCCACTTCTTTGTTTCTTTCTCTGACCAACTCCTCCTTCACATTTCACTTTCTCTCTTCTTTTTGTCTCCTATGTCATCCTCTCGCACGTTCTGTTCTGTTCTGTTCTGCGGGCGATGACCGGCCGTGTCATCACAGTGTGGCCTCAGTCAAGAGTCATTTTTGGTAATGTGTTCTGCTGCAACATTGTTTCATCATATGGGCTTCAATTGACTACACAGAGAAGTTAGAGATGGATGGGATGACGGGGAGAAGACGTGGGAAAATGTTTTAAAAATGTTTCAACCAATAGTGCTGCATAAAAAAGAAGTTGATTTGTTATGACCGTAAGTTGCGTTTTTTTGTTGGTTTTCTTTTAGGTTTGGTGGCATGTTTAAATTTATTTTTGAGTTGGTTTTGCAGAAAAGGTCAAGCAGTGACAAATCAAAATACAAAATGGTGGTTAAGAATAAGTTACATGCCTTTAGATTTTAACTTCTATGCTGTTTCATGAGTAGATTGACGAGCTAGTGTTTTCTTTTATTGACAAGTTACGAAGCAAAACCTTTAACCTTTGTGATGCAGTTCAACATGGTCTCCAGCATTTTGCAGTTCACATGCTCTATATTTGTACTTCACTCCAGGCAGGTTTATAGTGACTAACAGGAAAAACTCCAGCAGTAGCGGTAAACATGATCCGACCAGAGGCATGGAGTGGAGAGGAGCAAGATGACAAACAAGGACATAAGTAGCTCACAAACTGAACAGTGGCGGATTTAACTCAGGGCACCATTCACTTAATGAAACTACAAAAATGGTTTTCCTCCCAGCAAGACATAGACATTATTTACAGTAAGAAAGAGAAAGCAGTGCTTCTGGCTTCAATCTAGTTCTTTCTCCCTTTTTGGTAGCCAGAAATTGACCAAAGTTCTGCGACTGCAGAGATTACGACCCCGAAAACTACATGGGGAAATACTAGTTTCTAAGTAAGATATTAAAATTATTTACTTCTCCCTGTATTAATTAGTTGTTTATTTTCCAAAACAGAAATATTCCACATTTTTATATCTCCTAGGTTAAAACAAACATGGAAGAGCATTTAGTTCCATGTTGAAATCAGGGTTCTTCTTTTCAGATGTGGGCTGCTGAGTCATATTTTGCCTCTTCAAATCATATAGCTTTCAGATCCCGCTGTGGGAGGGCTTTATGGCAGCTTGGATGCTTCTCGTTTCTCTGCATAAAGAAAATGTTTCTCCTATAATGTCCTTAGCTGTGGGTGCCTTTCAAGTTTACTGAGTCATCGGTTAAATTAGGTTAAAAACAGTCATGCCTTTACTGTGAAGGGATAAACAAATTTGAAAAAAAAAAAAAAAAAAGTCCAAATGTGTCTGGGAGAATTACAAGATGATCAAAGCGTGGCGGATCATCACAGGCTGACAGTAACGCAGTTCGGTTCTGACAAATCTTCATCCAGTCTGACCTTGAAATAAACAGAAACGGATGATGAAAAGCAGTGAATATTTTTCTGGCGAATACCAGGAGATGATGCAATAACTGGATGACAGGAAACTCTCACAGTTTCAGAGGCAGATGGACTTATGTCAATTAAAACTTCAAAATGCCTGAAGTACATAGCACACATCACATTAACTAGCATGTGAAGGAAGTACACTTTGCATCCTGTAGGTATGCAATAAACTCTGTTACTAAGCCTTTGTTAAATATTTATTGGCTCAAATGCTATTTTGTTAAATTTCATTTAATAAACTTGTATTTAAAAATGGAAAACAAGAAGGTAACACTTGAATACAGTAAAAATGATCAAATTTAACAAGACATCTAACAAAATGTTGAGCTGAGTCTTTCAAATCATTTAAAAAATAAAACGCCTCAAACCACAGATGCTCATTTTGAATTCAATGCTGGTAATGTAGTCGAGACAGAGACATGTTGCCACAATGTTGCATCACCTTTCCTTTAACAATTGTCTTTATCTGTTTGAGGTACTAAAGGGAACAACTCTTTCATCCATTTAAATGTTCACTATATGTCTCTGACCTTGCATTTCATACTAAAGAAAACCCCAACAACCCTGGAGTTTGATTCTGAAAGGAGTTTCAAACTCTCGACTGATGGATAAAGTTTTCAGTCATACATTTTCATTGATATTGGATTCTAACAAAGCATCTATTGCAGGGATATTATTTGAATACTTTTTTTGCTTTTAACATGGTTGAGTTTTAGCTTGCATCAGATATGGAGAAGAAAAACACAGCAGAAATATACAATGATAAATTTAGACATTGTTGTTTGAAAGCTGGACAAATGTTTTAAAATGATCAAGATTACAGAGGCACAGAGTTTCTGTCAATTTCTTCAAAATCATAAATGAACCACATTTGTGTGTCTCACTGATGACAAGAAACAACGTATGTGCAGAGGGCGGGTTGTGGACTGATCGTCTTGCATGTGGGAGGATGTGGTTTGATCTACAGCCCCTACAAGTGTCAAACTGTGATAGAGAAAGGTAGCTTATCCCTCTTTTTGATCTCCCAAACAATTGCACATTTTTTGTCATCTTGTTTTGACCTATGATGCTTTTTCACAAATTGCATACAAACGAATGAGGAATTGCCTTCATTTTCATGCTACTAATGTTGTAAAACTGTGTTGTTTGCAATATTTTTACATCAGTTTGAGAAATTTTTCAGCCTTAGACTCAGAAATCAAGGAGACACCTCAGGCCTCAGGAACTGTTTCAGACAATTATCACCTGGAAAACCTTCACCCAGGAGTGCTCAACACCGGTCCAAACTGCCTGGCAAACATATAAATAATTACTGCCTTTTACAGAACTTGTCCTTCATCTTGTTAAGCGATCTGGGGATCCTCCGCATACCAGCTGTTCCAATAACTCGTCTCCTCCAAATGAGAACAATTGAATTCACAAGACTTCATCTAATAAACCACCTGAGCTTTTGTAATACTCTTTCACTCCCTATCCTGGCAATTCTTAGCTGCTGCACAGACTCATCGTTATTCAAGTCTTTGTTGTTGGATTGGCCTTTTTTTTTTTTTTTAAATAAGGAGACATGCTCATAGCTTTATTAAATCACTTAATGCTGATCTTTGTAAATCTGATTATTCGTGTTTTCATGGTCAGAGTGACTACACATTGATGACGTCCACTGTTGTGTATACAGCTAATTCCAAAACTGTAGCACAGACTACATTTTTTCTTTACTGTTCTACAAAACAAATAGTTAATAAAATTGCACATTATTTGGAGGGAATCTAGGTGTCATTTTTGACAGAAAAATGAAGTAAGTTGCTGTATTTGGAAAAATAAACTTTTAAAGCCACATTTTAACCTTAACAGGTTTATCTAAACAACTAGAATATTAAAGAAACAGGAGAAAAATGAGTGGGAGGCAGCGTATATGTTCTCCTGAAACCAGTAAATAAGACGCGGAGATAAAGTATGTGTGGGTGTGTTTGTGGTTCTGCTTTCTCTGGCTGCCTGATGAGTCCTAATTGAACAGCCTTTTGATTTTAAATAACATTTTTCAGCAAACAATCTGGAGTTTGGAATAAACTGATGACTTTGTGAAAAGTCAAGGATTTAAATACTGAAAAAAATAAAATGCAGCCTTGCTTTTGCGTTTAGCACTGTTTTGTAATTTCCCCCCCACTGATGTAGTTTAATTTGCTCAATCTTGAAATATTTTCATGTGAGTTCTAACATTTAGTCTCAGTACTTTAACTTTTGCCTTCCATTCCCCCCCTCCTCCGCAGACGATTGTATCACTCAATGCATCACATCTAAAATACGTCATGGTGGTTAAACATAGAACCCATCTGATCCCACAATCATGTCACTTTTGGCATGCTTGGTCTTGTTTTGTGTGTAGTGATTCTTTTTAATCCCAACAGACCTTTCGAGAATCCTGTGTGTTGAAGTGAGTCATTAGCCGCCAGTTGTCCTGCCTCCTCCCAGTACTTCTCCTTCTGCTCCCAGAGTCTATTTTAATTCAGTAGAAATTATAATAAAAGTGACTGAATTACAATCGTTGTGTTCGTCTGATGTGCCCCTGTATGCACAGTATCTTGAGAGGCTCAGTTTTAAGCCTCGAGCCAACACGGAAACAGTTGGTGTTTGTGTGCACTCCTTAATGCCTTTATTCAGTTCCTGTTGCTATTATTTCCACACTTTATTTTTGAATAATTTGCACTTCAGGTTTGGTTTCTTTTTAGTTGAGTTTTTGATGGATAAAAAGAATCATTTGTGCAAAAATGAGAATGTATAAAACTGTGAGAATTTGAGATGGACTGACTTTACACATGATTTTAATTAATTTCTGTTTCAAAAGCAAAAGAGCTTTCTCTCATCTTATATGTGATGAACAAAAAAGTTATTTTAATTTTTAAAAATGGGAAATTGTACACACCCGATCCTGTAAAAGCCCACTTTGTAATGAGTTGATGTCAGTTTTTGTGTTGGGATATCTTTTAAGTAATTACAGAATGCATACACTTTAGCATTTACATTCTAAGCTAATTTAATTTTCATTTTGGGCTTTTCAGTAATGATTTAAGCTCTTTCTTTCTACTATAAATTTGTCTCTAACACACAAGAACAATATTGTGGCAGTGATAAAACTGTTCCAACATTATTTGGTCTTTATCTTAGAGTCATTTTATCTATGACCACAATAAAGGTGCACGAACTCATCAAACCAATGATGGGCGTCATCGCAGCAGATAGTGTTTGCTCAATCATTTTACTGTGTGAAAAAAAAGACAAACTAAAGCAACTTTCCTCAATTCAAAGGAAATCTGACTCTGCGGATGATAAAACTGCAATAAAAAAGCACACATCTTTAATGAAAAACAACTAATAGCAACAGAACATCCTCCTCCACTTGTGGCACAGCCTCATATTGAAGCAATAAATACTGAGCCAGAAACACAAAGTCCATCTAACAAACATCTGGATCAAACCTAACAATTTCTGCCACAGCTCAATGTATTCAGTTTTTTGAAAGAAAGGGACACTGATGTAAAGATTACCTAAAAAGTAAATGTCACTTATTGTACAAGCAACAACTAAGTGAAATGAAATGTTCTGTATTTGTTAAAAATCTTCTTGAGTAAATTTTCATATATTTTCAACAAGAAGTGGAGGATGCAGTTCCGAGTTACTACATGTACTGCCTGCAAAGGCTCACAAGAGGGCAAACTAGCTGTGAAATTGTGTTACAACAAGCATGAGGATAAACTGGCTTCAGAAAGCTCAGAATAAACAATTAGCGCAGATTTTTGTAATTAACTTGGTCAAAAATGCAGACTTTATCTTGTTGACTGTTCTGAACTCTATGCATTATTTTTCTCTTTTGGATTTAGTTTCCCTAGGGTAGTATTTTCCTTTTGCGGGTGTTAAATGTCCTGCTACATCTGAAAGTAGCAGAACACCCGGCCTCAAACACTAGTTGACCAAACACTATCCATCCATCCATCCATTTTCTTTACACCCTTGTTCCTAGTGGGGTCGGGATGTGCTGGTGCCTCTCCAGCTGACGTTCCGGGCTAGAGGCGGGGTCACCCTGGACAGGTCGCCAGACTGTTGCAGGGCAACACAGAGACAAACAGGACAAACAACTAAGCACACACACTCACACCTAGGGACAATTTAGAAAGACCAATTAACCTGACAGTCATGTTTTTGGACTGTGGAAGGAAGCTGGAGTACCCGGAGAGAACCCACGCATGCACAGGGAGAACATGCAAACTTTGTGCAGAAAGACCCCGGGCCGGGAATCGAACCCAGGACCTTCTTGCTGCAAGGCAACAGTGCTACCAACTACTCCACTGTGCAGCCCCCAAACACTTTCCACATTGCTAATATGGATAGTTAAATAAAAACTATTGTTAAAATGTAGGATTAAGCTGAATATTTCAAGATATTCAATTCAATTTAGGAAGGAGATTTTAATGGATCAGTTTCAGAAAAATTGATTCAGAATTCACATTTGGAGAAGGAAAACAAGAGTATTCATGTTTTTTGTTAACTTAATGGGAGTCAAAGTTCACTTTAGTTTTTAAGGGTTTTTGTGGATATTCTCCTCATTCTTCACTGAGGAGGCCCAGCATTGTTACCCTGCAAACAGCTCTTTTCATGTCCACCCCCATTTAAAAGTTTCTAAATCCACCACTGTGTCTTCTCTATTTTAAAACAAAAGATGCATCAGAAGAAAATATTCAAATATTCATTATTTGAAATAAGAGTTGAAACAAGTTTGCTGACAGATGAGATTGTGCAAGTTACTCAAGAAACACAGGAAGCCATCATGACTTTTTGCAGACCAGATGAAATCTCATTTCCTGGTCAGCAAAAAATATCCCTAAATCAGCAATTACAGTTATGGTACTAATGTAGACAAAGATACCCTGTGGTGAGACAGAAAAGTTTTGAAAGACTGTGGATATGTAAGTAAATTGTGGTTAAAACCTGACTCTACTTACAAAAAATATGTTGGGTAATGTTACATGTGGGGTTATTGGTTTTCGCCTTTTTAAATTTCAGTTCATGCAGAAATTCTGAATAAAACAAATGAGAAAATTCACTCAAGGGAATTATTCTAATAAAAGCTTTACTGGTAGAGATACGAGATCAATATCAAAACAAAATAAGGACGGGACTTTATTGCTTTAATTTCAATTAATTAATGACCTAGATTTTATCTTTACATTATTAATGACTTTTTTTGTTTTTGACATGTGAAAGTCCCAAGCTTGAACCTTTGTTGAAACAATCTGATGATAAAGACTATTGAAGTTGTGCCAAAAGGAGTTAGCCTATCACCAAAGCTAATGAAGCATAAAGTAGCATCTCAAAATGTGTTGTATCAGCACAAATGTCCCCAAAGCTTATGTCAATGTCCAAAGTCCACAATTCAAAATTAATGCTTTTAAAACTAAGCTTTTGGATGATGAGGGGTTCTTAAAACACTTAAAAACTGAATGGATATTAAAGCACTTTAGACCAATCTGAGGGTTGAATAGCCTAAATAATAAATTAAAAAGAAGAAATATCTTTGTTGTTGAGCTCATTTGTCTATTTATTCAGTAATTTCAGTAAAAGGCTTTTTTAAATTGAAAATGTTCATTTTGTTGGTATTCAATGAAAATCTGCTTTAGCAGCAAAAAGGTGTTTTTGAAGTATAAATGTTTATTTTGTTATGTTGTTTTTGATTAAAATGCAAATTATTTCAGTTAATTAGCTTCAGACCCTGCAATTAAACTGAATAAAAGTTTTAATTGAGTCCCACCACTAAAACAAAACAAACAAATGACAACATAAAACAGGCCAATCAAATGCAAACAATGCAGTATTTAAGTTTGTCTGGTTTCACCTCAGATGAACCAAATATTATCCCAAGGAAAGAAAAAAAAAAAGATTTTTATTAACTTAAAATGCTGACCTTGTAGTTTTATTCAGAGCATTTGTTGGTAAAGGCTACCTCAGTTCAGTTGATTATTTTTTCCAAACTTCTGCAAACATTTCACTGACAAAGAACAGGATAGAATATGTTCAAGAAAGAAACTATTTACTTTTAGTAAATATCCAGGCTCTGGAAAATAGGGTGCCACATTGTTTATTGTTATGGTTTTGGCCATAAGTTGTTTCCTAACTACTGGAAAATAAAAACACAGGATTTTATTAGAGAGGGTAATAATTACGTATGAACATCCTTAAAAATTAAAAGTAGAAAATAACAATTGCTCCAGCATCATTAATGAAGGAAATATATATTTCTCCTCCTCCCAGTTATTCATACGTCTTGCACAAGTGGTCACACCGGAAGGAAGGCATATAAGATTCGATGGCTTCTAGAAAAAGTAGACTTGTCCACTGTGCTTGGTAGCTTCTCATCCAACAGAGGTAAGTTTTTACACACGTATGAAATCATGAATTCTTAAGAAATGTTTCAATAATCATCACAAACACTTTAAATTTACTTTTGTAAACTTTGCTCTCATGCTTAAGTTAAAATCCACAACAATGTGAGATTTTAAGTTGAAATTATATTAATCTTTGTTGTTTTTTTTTTTTTGGTCAGACTGATGAAAGTTTAGCTTCGGTTTCAGAATCTAACAATGTCACATTTTAATTGTTAAGGTTTCACTTCATCAATAGTGCAGAAAGATGAGTGTGGAGTACCGAGCCTCAAACGTAGCTGATACGGACATGACCAGAAGTGAAATTGCCTACAAAAGTTTTTCCTCTGATGGGAAAAATTTTCTCCTTTCAGGTACTTACAGAACCCTAACTTTTACTCAAGCTTTTTCTCATTAACGCATATCTGGTATATCCAACATAATCATTGTTATCTTACCAAATAATGGCAGATTCTCTTTACTGCTCATATATCAATATACTTATTAATATTCTAATAACTTTCAAAATTGTTTTTAGGAGCAGGTATAGGAGCAGTAAAAACTTTAATGCAAATTTTGGAATACTTTTGGATTTGTATGCAGCTAAAGCTCTGAATTGTTCCTGTGTTGTAAACATTTATTTTGTAAAGCAAAACATCAGCCAAGCTGCAGATTATTTTGACCGAACACGAAACAAAAAGTACAACGCTATCTTCATCTTTTTTCTTCAGCTTGCATCCCTTCCTTTTGCAAAAAGAAACTGAAAGTTGCCATCTTGCATTTATTTCAACAGGCGACTCTAAATAATCCAACATCAACAATCGTCGCCCCGTTTGGATTTGAATTCACTCAAATGCGAATTACTTTAATTGACTTTGTAGTGTTTCATTTTAAAGGTTATTATCCTAAAAGCTTTCACTAAAAGCTTTCACAATTCAGTAAAACCACAACTTCCTCAAATGACTTTATGAATTTTAAGTTTCTGCTTCTTCTTTCCCTGCTTTCAATCAGTTTATTCCCTGAGAAGCAATAGCTTTAAGGTTGCTACAATTGGCCTTGGACTGCTCTGCGTTGTGCTGGCGGCATCGCTAATCGGTCAAAGTGTTCACAGTGAGTTATCCTTTTTCTAAATTTGCTCAAATATTCACACTGTGTGACCTAAAAAATTTAAATGACTGATTAGTGTTTTTGTTTCTTTTTTAATCTTCTGCGCAGATCAAAAGGTAAAACAAGACCATCAGGACACATTAAAAGCCCTCACTGAAAACAAAGAGCAGCTTCAAGCAAACCTGAAGACAGTGCAAAGTGCAAAAAGAGAGCTAGAAGCCAATTTGAAGCAGCAACAGGGAAATAGCAATTACTTATCCAGACAAATAGACATACTGCGTTCCAATAACAGAGAACTAACAAATGAGAGAAATGATCTTAAGGCTAAGCAAAGAGAGGCAGATGCCAACAAAATTGCTTTAAACAACGAGTTGGGACAGCTGAGAGACAGTACAGCCCGGCTGCAGAAAGAAAAAGATGCATTGAGCACTGCCCAAACCAACTTAAATACACAATATAATGCAATTGTCAAACGCACCAAAGAACTACAGGCTAATTATGACACTGTTACTAAGGACAGGAACAATTTACAGAACAAATTTAACAATGTGAGCAGATCTAGAGATCAGCTCCAGTTAAGTTACAATGACATGATCAATAAGATGGAGGAGCTACATGACAAATACAACTTCTCCTTAAGTGAGAAAGACAAGCAGTCGAGCATCCACCTAAACCTTACAGGTAAAATCAAAGTACTGGAAGACTTGAACAATGAGCTGAGAAAGGCAGAAAGCACCTTGCAGAGTTCATATGAATCGGTGCAAAGGGAGAAAAGCGAACTTCAGAGCAGAGTGAAGAATGTAACCGCTGAGCGAGACCTTCTGAAAGCGAAAGTTGATAACCTGACTGCTGAGCAAGACGAGCTGCTGGGGAGAATCGACAAACTGAATGCTACTCTTCAAGGTAACGTTGAGGAAATACTCAGAAAAGTCTTTACGGAAGCCTTTAACATTTATTTTCCTTTTTAAAAATAATGTGTGCATAGATATGTGAGAGTATTTCATTAACACTTTCTTGTGAAAAGTGTTAATGAAATACAACAAAGTTGTGTTCAGCTTTGTTGTTTGTTTGTAACACAGAGAAACGTTGCCCTGCTGGCTGGAGGAAGTTCCAGAACAGCTGCTACTTCCCCTCTACCGCCAAAAAAACCTGGACACTAAGCAGAGAGGACTGCCACAGCAAGGGAGCAGACCTGGCCATCGTGACCAGTAAAGATGAAATGGTGTGTTCATCTAATATATACCATGAAAGTGTCAATAAAGTCAAAAATCTTTTTAAAAACATCTAAACAAATCTAATACTGGAGTTTCACAAAAAAAAAATACAAATGGTGAATTGGAAGTTCAAAATATCAGAGAAGCCTTTAAAAGTTTAGTCATGAATAGTATACGTAATCTTAAATATTATGTTTGTAAAAAGTTTGGTGCAAATCTCAGTGGTTTCCAATGTCCATATGTATCTTGAAATTCAATGGTGTGCAAAGACAAACAATTTTAAGCAATGACCCATACCATCTTGCACTTCAGAAATGCATTTCTTTTTGAAATAAGTCAAAAAGTGACTTGCTCAATTTTTACTTCCAAACTGTGACCTTTTCATCCTTAATCCCTATGCATTGTATTTTAAGGGGTTGCTTCATTGATAACATATGAGGTTCATAGACTAGACCCAACGTAATGTTTTAAAACGCACTTTAATTTTTACATTAAGCTCCATTTGAACATGTGGCGAGTTGGTTGATAGCACCTTAACAGGGCAACCCACTCTCTAAGTAAATCTGAAATTTCTTTTAAAAACGTTTATTCCCTGCATAACATGCAGGATAGTATTTTATCAACTGTCTTGTTTGTGTCCTCCTAGAACTTCATCAACAGCTTGTACAATGACAAAGAGGTGTGGATCGGTCTGACTGACGGAGGAGTGGAAGGCCAGTGGAAATGGGTTGATGGAACACCACTGACTTTAACGTAAGGAGCTTTGAAACATTTTCTATCCAAAATTCAAAATCCACATAACAGTTTTTATTTAATTTTGCTTTTGGGCCACTGCATTATTTAGGTTCTGGGCTCAAGGGCAGCCAAACAGCCACCAAGGAAGGAACCAGGACTGTGTGGAGGTCTGGCACCGGACCAAAGGGGATGGTGACTGGAATGATGAGAATTGTAGTGTTGAACAACACTGGATCTGTGAGAAGTAGATTTCCTTTGCAGCTTTGCTTCCAAAACACTTTCAATCACTTTATAATGTATATGAACGTACTGTGATCAGATGAGACCAAGATCAGCAATTTTGATCTACATTCAAAATGGTATATGTGAGGAAAAACTAAGAATGCTGTGAGCACAGCGACCCCACAGTGAGACACGGTGGTGGCATCATCATGCTGTGGGAAGGTTTTTCTACAGCAATTACAGTAAAACTTGTAAACTCAATAGCATTTACAGAATGTAATAATTTAAATTTTTTGATCTTCTTGAAAAAGTTTTCCTTTCTTTTCATTCAGTATTTTCTGCCGTGTCATTGCATATTTGGACTTGCGCTGGTATTTCATTTATAAAATGGAGCTTGCTGGTGATCTGTTTTTTCTTATTGTTGATTTGATCATTGTTCCGACTCCATCTGAAAAAGCTTTATGTAACACATTTTTATCCATTTGTTTTAAAGTGTGCTTAAAAGATTGTATGCTCTAAATCAAAATTTGAATGAAAATACATTCAAAAAGATGTACGTTTTTTTCTTGCCAGTATTTGTCGTGGGAGAGTGCAGTAACACTTAGATTTCAGTCTTTGTTTCAAATCAAAGGTAAAATAAAAGGCATCAGATTTTGTGATAAATATTAGTTACAATCACCAAGCACATGTTGGTGGAGCAAAGCATAACTTACTATTAATTTACAAATAGCTATACATAGTACTGATTTCTTATGTGAATCTTACTCATTTTCTGTATTAAGATCTTATCGGAATCCAGATTAGAGGTTGTACATATTTTAATACAAAACCAATTTATGATACTGATAACTTGATTCTGTGAATAAAAAAATAATTTTGTTGAGCGTATACCTGTAACTATTATGCGGATGTTTGATGTTTTATTCTGCTTTTTCTCCTTGCTGATAACAATGAGCTATATTCTTGATCCGAAGTCTAGTTCTGTCTAATCCTTTCTTGTCTTTTGAAATGTGTGATCAAGTCAATGCAAACCTAAATGTATTTTGTTACTAAATGACAATAATGAACACAGGGAAATTAACTTAATATGGCAAGGAGGGAAATTCAAATGAGCGAACATGGAAAACATTGAAAAGTAAGAGTAAAAAACTATACTTTCATTTTTATCTTTTCAAGAGAAAGTGATACCATTACAATTTTTCAATTTCTTGCTTTTTGTTTATTACATCAAATGTTTTATTAGACATTTAATTGAAATGAGATATTTTCATAATCTTCTTAAAGAGATATTTTTGCCAAATGTCAGAATACCATGAAAAGACCGTCTGAGAATGAATTTTTATTTATCACTTTCATTGAATTCAGATGTACAAGTATATTTTCACAGTCTTTGATATGATTGACCTTTAAACTTTATGACTTGAGTCACGTGTTGGATTTCCATCCACACGTTCTCGCAATAGCTGGAATTTTGTCACTTTCTTTTGGACAGATCTGGTGTAACTGAGTCAGGTTTGTTTTTCAGCTGTACTCACAAATTAGAGACATAGACCAATGACTTAGAAACTGACTTTTTTGTTCTTAAGAAAGCTTGTACTCAGAAATGTACATTAGATCATTATCCATTTGAAAGAGGCATTTGTTTCCAACCTTTAACTTAGAAACTAATGTATAGAGAGGATTTTTATATTTCTGCAAAATATCCCTTCCTAACATCTATTTTCTATGTAAGGCTGGGATCACTCCAGGAACACAGCTGAATCAAAGACCTTGTTTAATTCTGGATAATGACACTTTCTCTCATTGCTTAAGCCAGCGTCTGAGCATAAAAAAAAAAGTCTGAAGAGGTCCCTTTTTGGCAACCAATCAGAGCCAGGAGGAAGGTTTTAGAGCTGTCAATCATTCTTACTGCAAGTGCTGCTCAATGTGCCAGTGGCAGAAAAAACACCTTATCATTTATCTGCAGTGGCCAACTAACTAGCTTGAGCATTCACGGCAGATTCCTTTGTGGAAAATGAGATGCAGCACAGCAGAGAAAGGTGGAGGGTGAGAGCTGCACATACATATGATGATTGACAGCACTAAGACCCTCCTCCTGACTCCGATTGGTTGTTTCTGACAGAGCAGTGTATTTCTGCAGATGGCAGAAAGACCACAGGGTGGAGGCAGAAGAGCTTGTTTTCCTCACAGATTTTCTGTCTCACATTATAGTTTTAGGATAGTGATAATTTTAACAAACATGGAAATAAACATACTTTTTTAAAAGTTACTCACTGCAGCTTTACTGTATATTTAAGTAATGAGAACTGGATGTGTTACAAAATGTATGTGTCAGTCAGTAATTTGGGTAATAAAATTATTTTTAGATTGAAAACATCAAACTCGGTAAGATCTAGGAGTGCAAGGTCTCAACACTCTATTGACTCTCCTTTGACTTTCAAGGACATATGGTTGTACATATTTTAATACAACCATATTAAAATATGATCTTGGTGTTTTCTTGGTAAGAAAACACCAAGATCTTCTGTCTTTTTTTTTTTTTTACATAGATTTTTTATATTGCAATATTTGCTGTATAGTGTCAAACCAAATCTTGTTTTATAACATCAGGCAAATTCTCACTTGGTCTACTTTTTTTGTTGGCCAGTGGTGCCCCCTCCTGGTGAGATCAAGTTCCTGACAGGTAAACCAAACTGTGTTGCTTTAACTTGGGGATCCCCCCAGGAACTAAGTGGAACTAAGAAGTTCAGAGTTAAATCGAGCTCTTTAACAGAGGTAGAAGGTTTATTAGTTATCAAAGACCTGAATAAAGTGGAAATAAACAACCTTCAACTTGGAGAGCATTATTTCTTCAGTGTGGCCACAGAAGATGAAGGTGGCAATTTAAGTAAATGGGTGACAGCAGGTAAAAGTCATGAAGCAAAAGCATTTTTTATTGGGTTCATTATTAAATCCAATAATTTAATGGTTTAACAAATCTTTTCTCATTGTCTTCCTTCTCGCAGCTGTGCCACCTCCTCAAGATTTGACAAAAGATTATTTAGAATCCACAGCTCTGTCTTCATCTCGGAGCAAAGGAGAAAACATGAAAGGAATCCCACATCAATTCCTGATTACCGTCACAAGTCCAGATAAAGAACCTTTTGTAATATACACAAAAGATTGCCACAAGACATTATCTGGCTTAGAGTCAGACACAGAGTACAGTATATCAGTCTCAACATTGCTGAATGACAAGACGAGTGATCCAGTTTCTATCTCTGTCCACACAGGTGATTTCGTTTGTTTTATCTTTAACATCTGCAGTTAGAAGCAATCTTGGTGAAGTATAGTATCTTGAAAAAGTGTTCACATCCTTGAAGCAATTTCCCACGTTTTAACAAGTTCCAATGTGCAAGTTGTACAGCTAAATGTTGTAGAAATGCTTTTCAATATTGGATAGAAATATCTCCCAAGGCATTTTACCCTTCAATAAATGTGATGAATTTGTTGCTTTTGTCTTGTTTGACAGAACTTGGCCTCAGGGAAGTATTGACAAAGATTGGACTTGAAGACGAGTATGACACCAAGATAAAAATTAGCCACATCCTCCAAATTATTCAGCGTGACACATCAGAGATCAACATCAAAACAACAGAATCCCTTACTGAAGCCTTTCTAAGGAGACTTTTAATGTGTGACACAAATGCTAGAAGTGCGAAATGTGTATCTAGTGATCTGGAGATGGACAAGAAGAATACTGTCAACCCTCTGGATTTGATAACTGGATTGTTTGTCTGCTCAGACAAGTTCCTTCAGCAGAATATGGTTGGTAAAATGGTACAATGCCAGTTTGCAGTCCCGCTCCTGCTGCCAAACATTGAAACAAGAGAGCTAACCATGATGCTGTGGTCTATGCGTGAAATTGTCCAAAATTTCACACCCTTGCAGCAAGCATTCAGAGGAACAGGCAGTGCGGAAAGACTTGTTTTCTCTGAAATGAGTCTTGTATCATTTGCCAGGCTGGGAAAGCACTTCCTATCCAAGTCTCAGATGTTTAACAAACTGCTAAGTAACAGAGCAGTACCATGACATATTTTACCATTCTGCTTCGGAGTGTGGAGATGTGCCACGAAGTATTTCAGAGGGGCTTGTCGAATTCAGCTGGTACCTTCCTTGTGGCAACAGTTCTGTAGGTAAGTTCAGTGAACCAATGACTGGTGCCAACCTCAGAGGGAACATCAGGTCCTTTAATAAGCAGTTTGCTTATCAAAGATAAGGCATTGCTAGAACAGTTCAATGTGACGATCCAGAGGGATCTTCAGATAAAAGCGACAAAGCCTGCCGATGTAGTAAGCTTTGATTCAAGCACCTGGATCTGGCACCTTCCTTCTGTTTGGAGGGGAACTCCACCAATGGCTTCTTACAGCCCCGACTACAGTAAGACGGCACAGGCTTTGAAACGTTGCCTGCAAACGGACAAATGCCCTGAGCGAAGAGATCTGATGGATTTTGCAAAGAGGATAGAAAGCTACTGAGGCATGACAAGCCGCTAAGCTTCCAGTATTTCAAATGCAGGAATAACTAAAAGTGCTTTATGTCACTCAAAGAGAACAAACCCAAATCTAACCATGAAAATAGAAAAGAAAAAAAATAACTGAACCTAGAACATTTGAAGAACTTTAGAGATTACCAGCAGAATCTGTTTGACTGGAATCAGATGAAATGGGAAAAGATGCCTGGGTCAAAGTTTGAAAAGAGAGTTTAGTACTGAACTGCATCTGTCTTCTGTTTCTTCTGAATTCTCCTGCTGTCACACCTTGATGCACACCTGAAGACACTTCCTTCTCATCAGTGGGCTCTAAAAAAGCATCGGTCATCCATCCTGTCAACCTAGAGCAATTCTGTAAAACCATCTTGTTTGGTGAGCTATTTTATTTCATGGTATTCTGACTTGGATGTGATGTTTGGTAGGGCTTCTTTCCAGTTTGTAACAAGTCAGGGAGGTTACACATTGTGTTGTTGTGTGTCTTGAGGTAAGAACTGTTTTTATTTTCAGTCACCAGTCACCAGTCACTATTTATCATTGTTTTGGAGTTGTAGACTACAGTTTGTAACAGCCGTAATTGTGAGTGTCTCTTTAAGAGACTGTACTATTGCTATTGACGTCACAAGTATGCGTCTCTCTCTCTTCCCTTTT